>JAIUND010000704.1:0-56506 GCA_034699125.1 Gisinianus flammeolus
CCATGTTCTGTTGTCCATAAATATGCAAAAAAGTGGTTTTGCTCATCTGGCTACTTTTCTGCCGGTCTAACTCATATTATTTATTCATATAGATGACTTCAAATGATGTTCTACTCGATCTACTTGTATTAAAATTACTAACAATTTTACAGTTAATTTCCCACCTATAGTGACATTTTTTCTACAAAACATTACGTATTACTTTCATCTTTTACAAGTTTCATTCGTCAGGTTTTACAATAAGAAGTGAGGGTACGGTACATATAACTAAACACAATATAATAACAATTGGATTTTTTTAAAAAAAAAGTTGAAAACAACTGATCCAATTTAACGAGAATTTCATTCGTGTGATTTTGGACAACCTCAACCTTTCAATTTTTAAATGCATATTAACTGATTGATAATCAGTGCTCATTAATCAGTGATCATCCAATACAATGAACCAAATTTCAATGCAAACTGTCTACTGAGTAGATTCTACTCGAAAACTCTACTGATTTTCAAATGATACACAGTTTAACTATAAACTAAATTACACAACGCAAATGAAGATTTACATATAATATATAGAATACTTACTTTTACTAAAGGATGATCGTTTCCGTTTAAGTTAGTTATTTCTAATTACACAATACTTTAATCGGAAACTAATTTCCAAATCAATATAGGTACAGTATAAATAGGTCTAATAATAATAAATTATAATTCATAATTAGTACCTCCAGGCACCAGGTTCACACTCTCGTATATTGTCGTCTAACATGCAAAACCTCGTAACTTCTTTTGGCCCCGGACGATGGATTTTGTTCTGCACACATTAGAGTTTATACGGACGCGCCGATAAATTCATCGTCCGGGGCCAAAAAACGTTACGAGGCTTTGCATGTTAGACGATATGTAAATTGAATTTTCGAAATTCATTTGGCTTCGCATACTTATATATATCTAGGTCATTCTAGGTATATATTTGATACGTTGGATCTCCATTTAAATCCCTTAATTAAATTTGAAACTATACAACGAAATTAAATAACAAGAAGTATCATAATTAGAAAATCAAAAAAAATTAAATAATGTCCAGTATATAATGAAAGTTACCTCTCCATATTCGAATACATAATTATTGAGAGAGTATATCACATAACACTTACAAAAAAGATTGTCAATTATATAAATCATGTCATTTTCTTCAACCAAAATGTATTTATCAATACGCACATTGTTAAATAAATAAATTCTTAAAAATAATTTTAAAACTTTCAGCAGTATTATCATTAATTATTTAAACTTTTTCATAATCTTCCACATCAGCCATTAAAGCTAGAAAGAAACGGACATTTCTACATTTTAATATCCATGTCTCAGTCTAATTATAATTTACTCGGGTATAAATATTAAGTCAACAAGTACGAACAAGTTTAAATATGTAATAATACATAATATGTATTACATTTCCATTACTAAATAATAATAACAACAGTTTAATTAACAAGTGTTTACGAGTAATCGGCTAAAACTAAAAATTATAATGAATTGAGAGCTGTGATTTGAATTTAGTAAATAAAAGTAAAAAGTATTCATGAAATCACACATGTATTCGAAACTTAAATCAGGTATTATGTATTAGATAATTATGGTTATAATAATTTACATTCACGTACATGCTAGGTGGTACTTGAGGTTCGATTAATTAAATGCATATTTATTAAATTATTACACGACTGAATTGCAAGCTTAAATGCACACTCAACTGAAAAATGAAACACTTGATCAAAATGGAAGCAAAATCATGTAAAAAATTATTCATATACACAATACGTAAAAAGTAAGTACTTAAAAGTAAAAAATCACAACGCTGTGCGATTAACAAAAGAAAACTTTTTAAAAAAAATTGAAAATGCTATAAGCTTCTTATCCAGATACTAAATATTAAATATATATGAATACACACAAATTTTGTCACATTTGAACTGTCAATATATCGGGAAAGTTTAATAAAAAGTTACAAATATTTCTTGAGCTAATTTTCTGGAACGGTACAAGAGACATCAAAAGCTTATGAAGAAACGTTTTCCAAATTAACTTAATTGTAAAATTTGGTATACGATTAGTATAAATAATGAAAGACAAGGTAAACAAACAAAGGGGAAGCAGATGAACAAAGAAAAAATTTCACGAGAGTTAAATTAAGATAATAGTGAACATTTCATCTCCCTTTCACAGATCATTTACGAAAGTACTGAAAAATTCAGAGTATTTTTGATTTTTCTATGGGGAAAAAATAAGGGTAGCATGAGGCACTTTTAATCTTCGGAATCGCAGGTTTTTGTACTCTAGTTTCCAACGACGCGTCGTTTCCCCTATAATAACATAACGTAGAGATTTGATTTTCATTGACACTTGAAATGCTTAGCTCACAAAACAACATCTCCAAAGTATTCTTAGGAAAAGATTACAAATATAGGAGTTGACATTAGTCTAATAATTGATTAATTATTAGAATTCTCAATAAACAATACAAAACAAATCAGAGGGGAATACGAAGTGAACTGTTTTAAAAAGTACTAAATACTCTGTATCAAATAACTAATTACTAAATACCTAACTGTTAGTACAATAGTCTAGAGTATCTTAAGACTATTCGGTAAATTTCTCTATGTACTATAGGACAAACAAAAATTATCAATCAGTTATTGTAGATAATCCTCGGCGGATTATTTACATGTGCATAGCATAGTGGTCTCCAATTCGTAGCATTGTAGCCGAATTTATACACCAGCCTTCGTCCTAATACTGGCCTAAAATATATATAGATAAAACAATTATAAAAATATTATTTACTTATTGAAAATAATTCAAATTTTGCATGAATGAATTTAATAAACAATGACTCACTCGAAAACGTGGGATTTATAATAGTATCGCATGGCTCTGCTAAGTTTTTCATATGTCATTCTTGGATTCCCTGTATATATCGTACATAGGAAAAAATACAAACTTTTATTGATTGCATGTACAAAAACAAATATACAATTGAAATGAAATGAAATGGATTTAAAAAAGAGGAAACATACCCTTAATTCCACCCCACAGTTGTGCCACTTTCTCGGAATTCACAAATCGGAATAGGCCTTCATCTGGATTTTCCCATTTCACTAGAGACGGACAATGGTCTGGATTTTTTAACAAATCCCTTATAAACTCCCATAATCTTCCAGTTTTCTTCTCTGTTACAGACAATTAAAAGGTTCAAGTACATACAAAACACTTTACACTTCCATGCATTCAGTAAGCTCGTGAAAAAGTCCACAATTTTTGTATGTGTTTAAGAGATACATATCGGGATTAAATTATAATCAGTTATAATTTTTGTTTACAAAAAAAAGTACTTTCAATTTCTCATAAAAAATACTTTTTCATTTTTCATTTTCAATGCATAACTAGCTGACAAGCTCCCACGACATAATCGAACATGTGTTTTCACTTTCACTACTCGTCTACCCTTACTTGTATACCCCATGTGAAAAAAGCTACTCTTTTTCACGCGTATTCAATTAATTATTTAACAAACTGCTCCCAAGTCTCTCATATATTAAAACAAAGAGACTTTGAAACTGCAACTGCAAGTTGTGCCTATACAGTTTGAAAGCTTATGTAGAGTTATAAAATCCACGTCTCTATACATATATATGCGTTGAAATTCCACTCATTATATGCATTTCATAATGGTATACGCATAAATCTGATTGCGTGCCCTAATAACTATTCAAATGATGATAGGTCAAGATCACTTGTATATATCAGTCTATTTTCACATGTGCATTTATAATTCCATTATAACCACTGAGGCTCGAAGATGCGCGTGTGCTCATGGTCAATACTATCCGTAATTCAAATGAATTAGAAACAGTGGCATTTACATTTAAATGTGGGTCAGGACAATACACACACGGAGAAAGATTCATGGATTGTTTGTGTATGTGTTAAAGTCAGGTTTTGAATGCAAAATCCCTTGCCTATATTCTATAATAAATGGGAACGGTGTGAAAAATTAAGAGTCGTGGACTTTTTAAATATGTTTACGTTTCTACTATACTTATGCTTACCATTTCTTTTGAGTTTTTTATCTTTTTTGGGTGGGCGACCGACTTTTCTTTTTGGAGGGGTTGCTGTGTATGATGAATCGGTGAGAGTAGAATGAGTAGAATGACTCTCACCCGAACTCTTTGAGTCTACTTCCTCCGAGTCAATTTCTATACAATATACCATTAATTATTCAAATTTGGTCTCGTTGATAGGTAAATACATGAACTGAAAACACGTACCCGTGTACAAAATGCAAAATTGTATTGTGAATTAAAATATTTACCGGAACTAAGAGAATAATCTGGTTTTCGAATATAATAGTCTTGTTCGCATTGGAATTCATCCCAATTGTAATCCGAGTGGAGGTTGGCTGAAGGGTGGATACTCGGATCACCGAATGGGACATGTCCATGCATGATTCCATGAGGATGCTGAGACAGTGACACGTCGGGGAAATAACTATCATAGTTATCCGTAAACACTGAGCTTTGTACATCTGAAACTATGTGTTTTAAAAATCCATCGTATTCAATTAAATATGAAATTGAAATATGTGTACACTGTAGGTACAGAGTACATGACATAATTTAATTGTAAATTTTATGAGTGGTGGACTATCGTAAAATTACATTTATGAAAGGCGGAGTTTGTGGATCCTTCAATGGGGAAGCTATCCAAATTGTACTGACATTCGGATGAGCAATAATCCCCGAGTGGAAGGGGTGTCAGGTACTGAGAGTTGGGGAAATTAGTTCCCAAATGATGAATGGTTGAAGACATATTTGGATCTATATAGTCCATGTCGGATGCTTCAACTTTTGCGGGTAGTGGAAGTACTTCTTGTTCCCATAAACTAAAGCACTGAAATTTCATTTAAAATTAGGAGTCAATCTTCATCTCTCATTTTGTTTATTTCATTCATATTTATGAGAAAAGCTTGTAAATACGTACCTCCATGTTTTGTGGGGTAAGGGGACTTAATGAGGAGGATTTCGAGTCAAGCATGTTGAGAAGGTACATTTAATCTGAAAGGGAAAACAAAAAACAAAAAATCCCGTTACATTTTCGTTTAATTTGATAACTTTCTACTCAGGCTACATGTCAAATCTCTTTACTATACATAATACATATACAGAGAAAACTTGCAGTCTCTCACGAGACTGAATTTCCTATCGTATACTTTGTGACTGAATTTTCGTGAGGATTTCAGTGCTGATATTACTTTTGAATGTCTACGGAGAAACTCTGTCACAATGAAATTTCAATCACAACTTCGTATTTGTATATCCCCGTTTGTTTGGTTGCCCATAGAATGATTTTTGTTTTTAGAAATAGTGAAAAATATATCTTTAAATAGGTTTTTGTGTCTTTGTCTCTCACGCTATATTTATTTATGAATGTGAACAATTGAAATGAACAGATTCATCTCTCTCCAGTATGTACATATATGGCAAAATATGTAAACTGTGTTGGAAGAAAACCACACAGTTGATAGTAAACAATCAGTTTTGGTTGATTTGTCAACTAGAGAGACGACGTGTCTCAATTTCAATTAGTGTCTGATGGCTTCAGCTTTATGTATATGATTCGTTTAAAGATATTCATTTGCAAAAAAAAAAAAAAAATGAAATGAAATGAATACGTCTAGTAGTTTGTCACAATGGCTGCCCATTGGCAGTTAGTTATATATGAGTTTTGTGTATTTGTGTATTTGTAGATTGTGGTGGTGTGTTCAAAGTTTTGACACTAATCACAGAAAACTGCTCGTCCGTCCGTGCTGTGCTGAGACTGGGGATTTACGTGTCTGGTCAGTCGTCTTGCGGAAATGAAAAATACCACAAAAGCCTTTCTCGCATTCTGCCTCTCTCTCTCTCTCTCTTTCTTTCTCTCCTCACACCTCTACTTATAACTTACTCATCACAGACTCAGAATTGTTAGACTATGTACAATTAATTACATAAATAATGTGTACCCTTTCTTTTACTCCTATCGAAAATCACACAAAAACCAACAAACTACATTTGGATATAAACAAACCAAGATTAACGTAAATTGTCTTTTGTAAGTACAGACAGCTGCAAAGTCGGAGGTTGGAGCTAATCTTCAAAGAACAAGTTAAAAAAAACACATTCACTTTAGTCGTATAACCAAGTAATTTTGCAGCTAATTAGTCACGTAACTGAACACTGGATGAATCGATCCCCAAGTTGGGTCAAGTTCAAGACGATCCAACAATCAAACACAAATATAAAATTGCTTGGTAATGTTTTGATGTGTGATTTATTAAATAATTACAAAAATGTATATCAATTACTTTGATGGTCTTTGCTTTGCTTGGATTTCATTGTATATCCTTAAAAAATATACAAATATACAAATACTTTGAAATTGTAAAAGCCGTATGCTTATTTTTTGCAATGAATATAAACTGTTGTCACTTTTGTTTTTGCGAATTTTTCTAATTGCTCTCATCAAGAGCTGGGCCAAAATACAACTAACTATAAAATAGTCAGAGGTTAACAATCCCTTGGAGCTGTTTAATGAACACAGCTTTAATAAAGTGTAAATATTGATTTAGAACTGGAACTATGTAACTTCATGTTTTTTACTCATCCATTTGTTTCACCATTATATTCTCTCATTAACAAAAACTATTTGGATTGAAAATATTGGACAATTAACATTACACAGTGCAGTGAGTTTGTGTACTCACAATTTTTTCAGTTTTCACATATTAGTACATACTTTGTTCATGCATATCGCCGTACAATCTAGACTTTTAAAATATTTGAACTGTATTTAGAACTTATTGTTTTAATGATTCTAATTCGTGTTGCGTATACATGTACTGCTAATTCAATGCCCTCACATAGAAATCTGCATGTTAGATCATTCAATCCTATATGAATGACGAATGATAAACAAAACGTTAAGCCAGTGACGATATTTGCAATGAGACACTCTGTCTGTTACCTTAACAGACAGGCTTTTAAATATTGACGACGACGATTTGAAAATAGATATATATAGTTAAATCCTGATATGTATCCCATTATATACTCACGTATTTTTTGATTTCAAGATTTTACATGACAAATTGAAGTGATAGAATTATTGAACCTCATTTGACATTTTGTGTTTTGATAGTGAGCGTTGGGATTTGATATAATTGATAATCTGCGCCAATGGACAAACGAACGTTCTCAGTATATTAGATAACTCTAAAGCAAATTGAATCAAAAATTATACATACGATATCATGTGTGTGTGGATATTAATTTGTAACCGCGTGCGAATGCGAATCAACTGCTAATCTCAGCAATTAATAGTACTTTCAATATTGATAACTACATATTAACTGTCATCAACCAATCACGGCATTACTTCTTGGTAACAGGGTTCATATGTATATATTTAATGTAAAATAACTAAAAAGTCACCACAGACAACTCTTTGAATTCCGCATGTATCTTTAGTCTGTATCGCGTCATTTTTCATTCTCAAGTTGACGCCCATTGTTAAATTGTGAGACTGAAGGTGGATGGAAATATGTGATTGTGAACATTACAATTTCCCTATCTTTCAGTGCATCATGAAATATTATGTGAGAATCCACATATCAGTTTCTTATCAGTAGTAAACACGAGATGGACGATAAGTTTCGAATGTGACGTTAAACGTTTGGGATTTGTCGTGTGTATAGTTTGACATATGATGTAAGTACAAATTACTGTACAAAACCTGTCTGTAATACAGATTATTATGTTGACGACGACACAACGAACGAACACATCCTTTTATTTAGAAGTACGTGTATTTATTCTACTTGATTATGACAATTTATGAGATAACTTTTAAATTAGTGCGTCAAAATTACATAGTTTTATGATGATCTAGATAGAATGCTGCAGCAATTTTTGGTTTGACCTGACAGAATCATTCGAAAATTTAGACTTGTAAAGAGTTGTAAAGTACCGAATTCAGTAGTAGTATAAAATTGTAGCGGGAAACACCTACAGAATTATAGTACGTCTCTGAGAAAAATGAGATAGAATGTTGGTTAAACCAACTTTTGCCGATGACATCCGATCCAGTTTATACAGTACACGGTTTCATTGTATTTGCTTATGTATTAGTACTGATCATATACCAAAGAAATTTGGGTATTTTGAAATGCCTAACTGAGGACTGACCAAATAGTTACACAGCAATGTGTATTTTGCATACGACTGTGCAATTTCCGGACCAAATTACAAACGCAACAGTAAATTACGGTCCGTATATATTTTATAAACCGTTCAAACATATGTGTCAGATTTTTTCCAGAGCATATTTTAATATTTTTGTGAATGTGAGCAAAACTTCAGAAATCCTAGCAAAAATGTTTTGAATTTCTCATCCTCTCTACATATACTTCGTACGTATTGTTACATCCGCATTTTCCGAAGATGTGCAGTCAAAAAAAGAAGAAAGGCAAACATAAATGGAATACTAATCTGTCCAGAACCAGATTCATCATTCAATATGGATTCTAGGATTCTATAGTTCTAGGCCAAAGTACGTTCTTTACAAAAAGGAGATGAACCATAAGGCAGTTTTAATGAGTCGGGATATTCTTTTCAATATATGTCTGATAAATATCTGTTGTACTATCGGAAGTTGATTTTTTTTGGGAGGGGAATCTAATTATGATGTCGTAATAATAATTCTAATTTATGGTGTATTATCTAATAGAGCGAAACTGTTTTGCTTAGTACTGAATAAATGATTGTACATTATCTTTTCTTTTCTCTTTTATTTTGATTTCAATAAGCTCGTCCTTGACGCTCAACTGCTATTTGTTTGATCGTATCAGTATAGTATATTTAAATTAAAAGATGTTTACCAATATCGAATATTTTTCTGTGTAAAAATAGACAATGGTCATAATATACAGCTTTGGTGTATTTTATAGTAAATTAGTTAGTAAATAGAGATTAGTACTTTGTATCAAAATTTTCATATATTTGCTTATATAGCAGATGGACTGCCAGAGACAATTTCGTAAATAATGATAACAACACTGTTCACTGAACAGTGTTCAGTGTATAGAAACAGAAAGTTCAAAATTTGAAAACAAAGTTGTAGCTTGTAAAAGTCTACATATATATATATATATCCAAAACTGGCCATGAAAAATGACTTGTGAATTCTTTTGTCTCCTCTTTCAGACTGCAGATGTTTGAGACCGTTTGATAATTATACTAGAAAACTCATGTAGGAGCGTGGGAATTTTTCCACGCGCGCTCGCAGTCTTCATCTTAATCCTCAACTCATTCAAAGCTGGATGTGCGTTAATGTAATGTAGTTCAAGATCATATGTACATTGACTTACTTATTTGTATCTCATTTGATATTGGATGCTTTTTATTTTTCAAATCAAACAAGAACCAACCGATATGCAACCAATTCAACTACTGAAAAAAATACTGCTGAAATGACAGAACACATTTGGACTAATTTTAAATAGCAACTATACCCAAACAAAAATGTATATAAGAAAATCAGAATTACCTGATTCAGGGTCCACTAATTTGTTGACTTAATTAAAGAACAACACAGATTTTACTTTACACACACGCCGGTACAATTGTATTTTTCAGTTAAAATTAAAACAAAATCCACACGTGTCCCAACACTTGTGTCCACTCAAGATGGACAAACGCTCAAGAAAATGTAGTTAATGCAATATAGTACTGAAATTGTCACACAATTTTGCTGCCATGTCACAAATTGTCTCAATTTTTCCCCATGTACACACAAACACACACACACACACTCTCTGGTTGAATTGATTGGATTGATATGTATCGATAGGTTCTATCGATAGCTGTTAGTTGTGTATGTATATGCTTCTCAATATATTCCAATATCAATATATATATATTATATATATGTTCACACACTTTTGTCTCAACTATTTGGACATCCTCCCTTCACGATGGTCACAGTGGCAATAAAACGTTGGTTTTATTTAAATCGATGTAAACAAGCGCGTAGTGTACACACAGGATATTCAATTGACTTGAGACATGGGATATCACACAGATATAGTCACAACAACATAATAATAATAATAATAATAATATGTATATATGTACATCCCTTCTGATTGTGAGAGAGCCTACTTAAGGTATGGTAGACAAGAAGGAACTTTTTTTCTTCACCACACCGTCGTCCATATCATATCATACTAAAAAAACTATATCCCAACGATACACGCAGACACCTAATCACAATCATATGGGTACACGAAAGCAAGCCAGTGGATTTTAATGCAATACAAATCCACACGGGACTCTTTCTTATCTCATAACAATAATAATAATAATAATAAGTAATAATAATAATAATAAAAATAATAATATAAAGCTAACTGGGGGTATTTCTCTCGTCCCATAATATGTATATCCATGTATTTTCGTCTTGTTAACCTTAGACTTTGGAGGATCTCCCAACTTAATTCAATTTCAACTACCTCGAGAGACTCGATCCAACACTATCAGTTAGTTCACTATGTAAATAACCAACTACAAAACAAATTACACATTTTATTCGTGCTCATTTGTCTCATTCATATACACAGATATAAAGGGGGCTGAGTATATATGAAAATCTACTAGTATATGCCGAAAGGAACATAACATATGCACATGAAATATATGAAGCTTTTGACGACTGTCTTTCATTTGCTCGATTGAGATAGCTCCGGCTTATCTACTAACTGCACTTCTTTTGTCTTCAAGTCCTTCTACAAGAGAGAGAGAGAGAGAGAGATGCGTGAGAACAATTAAAATTTCCCATATACATCCATTCATGTGTATTGTATGTAATGTACAATGTGTTGTTCATGTTGACTATTGACGAGGATGAGCACACACACACACATAGCATTTACACTTTACACTCTCGAGCCTTTACTCATGTACATACACATACACAAAATCACAGAGAATTAAAAAGGCTAGACAGGCGGTTTCATTTATAAATTAATTAATATATGGTATGATGATCAGACTTGTGAAGCAGAATCAATCGACTACTTTTTTTTTTATCGTACACTGCTCATACATTCTTTCACTACTGTAAAAAAATATGCAAATGCCAGATGGATATTTGAAGCCAATGAAAGAAATCCACGGATTGATTTTCATGTCAGTAAATTATATATGTAAATTATAGATGAAAACATCCCTTTTGATAAAAATAATAATGTGTGATATAAAGGTATGAAGTTTAGAGATTCTCTCAATGACGAGAAACGAATAGAAGGAAGAGTGTTTTATAGGGTAGAAATGTATGTTTTCCCCAGTCAGCCGTACATATATATTGTATGTAAGTATTAAGTATAAAGAAAGTAGAACCAGGAGGTCGGTTGGATGGAGAGATGGAGATTTGGAGATGGTTAATATGGCTATGTATACAATTTGAATTTGTGTAAAGAAATTCCTACTGTGAAGTGGACATTGTCGCACCCTTGCTAATTTATTAAACTCATTCCTTAACGATTATTTTGACCCTAAATAGAGTTTGCAATTGGGATTGCTTTCAGTTTTGCTCGAATAAAGTGGACATCTGACCACATGACATTATGACATTAGGACGACATTATGACTGTGAATGTTTTTTCGTGTTTGTGTGTGAATTTTCAGTTTTTCATTTTTGTTAGCACAAACTCATCGTCAGAAGATATATACGTACAGCTACAGCCAAGGTACAGCCTATTAAATTATTATTATTAAATAGTGTCCTTATGTGAACAAGTTGAATTGAGCCATTAAGGGTAGCAAATAGCAAACACAAGTAATTCAGAAATGCATACCTAGGTATTTTACACTGATAAAATTGTTCACATTTTATTTTTCGTATGACATCCAACTTCCCAAATATTTCAACTCCAACTTCAACTAGGTATATAAACTCATCGTCAGTCAGAGAGTCGTCATTTACCACAAAATATAAAAAGTGGATTCCCCCTGACGCAATTGCTGGTTGTTGTCTCAATGTATATAGTTGACCACTGTATGTGTCCATGTTGGAGTGCATGGACCGTGGCGTTTGTCATAAAATGTAAAATGTTTGGTTCATTGTCTGCTAACTGCCTTTATAAGCAGGACATTATGCGAATCTATTGTCCAAAACAGAAACAAAATAAAATACGTTTTATGTAAAAAGAAAGCTTTCTCTATAACATATCTCAGTCATAATCATAATCATAACGATTGTTTAAAATCCTTTAAAGCTATGAATTCAAAGGCTATAAAGTTTAAGATTGCATACAAGTAATTTGATTGAAGAGAACTAAATCTGTAATCGTTCCAGTAAAATTACCATCACGATATACAAAGAAACTGTTTCTTCACACTTTGACTTGAAATGATGATGGATATGTACAATGTACATACATGAGAATAAGAATAAGAGTGTGGCGTCTTACATTTTATCGTCACAATCCGCAATGCAATTCATACTTTTCAGACACACATGTCAATTCATCAGTCTCGCAATCAAAAATCAAAAACTCCAATGAGCATCCACTGAGAAAGCCAATTCTCTAGTCTAAAAATAAGTTGACCCACACACAAAGACAAAAAAAATTGCAATTATCTAACTGACTGACTCAATGAGAAGTCACTGATGTGTGCTTGTCTTCTTTTTCCGTTCAACCATTGAAGCAGGAGTCCACATCCACATACACACACAGTAAATGATTTTCAATTAGAATCCGCACCTGCTTTCAAATTCGACAATCATCTTATCAATAATCTTTCATGTGTCCCCATGTCATCAACGACTTATGACTGTACAATGTACATGATCTCATCGTCAGACATTGACATTGACGCTCTCATACCTATGCACAGTAGTTTTCATCGTAAAGAATCAAGTGTAAAGTGTGTGCAAGATGAGATAAAGAAAAGCGCAGTCTCTCTATCTCTCATCTCACATCTGTACAAAAAGCAACAGGTGAACGTCCATGGCAAATTGAAAATCCTGCTGTACCAAAACTACCCTGTATATCGTCATCTCCGTCGTCTCCACCATCAGTATATGCGCACAACAAATTTGAGCAATCCCTTTGGAAACTTACCTAATTCCCTTATGTTTATATGGGTATGAACATTTTGTATAGTTACTTTGAGTTGAGCATTTGAAGAATAGATAAAGACTTTGAGAAAAATGTCAGCTACAATAACTTAATCTCAATCAAACTTAGACGGCTTTGAACTTTTTGAAATACGATACACATACAAAATTGCGGACATTTAAATTTAACACTAGTTCATATCCGTATAATTCCAGTGTTATGGCCTTATGGCATTCTACTATATTTTGATAACACTTGTCATGCTCAGTAGGTAACCAATTTTGTGATTCATTCTAGTAACTTGATGATTGCTGAATTGCTGTACATGTACATATATAGGTTTAGAGTTTCGTTTGTTAAATTACGGTGTGGGCGATTAGACTTGCACACTGGCGAATGAGTGTGTGATGGAGAAAGATTTATTGACAGCTTGGATTTTATTGTAATTCAGCGAATATGCCAACTTCAAAACTATCACACTCATACCTATAAGACTACTTCCAATGGTTACTCAAGAATAACAGTTGTCCGATTTTAAGTTTTCCATCGTCTCAATCCCTTTCATATAATAATAATATAGTTTCAAATGACAGAAAAGGAATTGAGCAAATGTGCGTACAGAAAATGCACATATGAAAGACGGTTTATCTCTCAATTCACTTTAGTTTATCGTTTAGAGATGAATTGCATGAGGAGAGAATAATTTCAAATCAAGTTTCAAAATCAATTACAACGCCGCAAAGAACATTTTTTAAAAACATATTTGACTAAATTGTACCATTGAATTGCATTGGAAATTTTACTTCTTGTACGCTTTATTAAAGTTTTATTTACGTACCTAGTACTTATACTACCTACTATGCACATATGTATAATTTAAATGGTTTAAATCTCAATTAGCCCTGTTTCTTGTCATATGTGCTACACTTTTAGCCATATGTATATAGTTTGTAAATATTGACAAAAGGACGTGTGTGTTTTAAAGTTTTCAGCTGCTTTAAAACGCTTATTAATTATAATTGAATCAGTCGTTGCTTCTATATTTCTCATACAGACATGGATTCTATGAAATTCCAGAAGTTTTTGATTATGCTTCCATACACAGTCTTACTTCCTACACGTCGGTATAAAATGTTCCAATTAAATGGTCAAAAGAGGAAACCCGAAGGAAACAGCGGTTCCAGTGGTTTGCTTTTAAGCTTATTCTGTAGTCATACTCTGCTACACACATGTATGTTGTGTAGCATACATATTACATATATATCTATGTATTAATTGAACCAGATTTATGTTAAATGTCCATGAAAGACCCTCTGCTACTTCAACTTCTCGGTATGCAAAATGATACCCATTTTTCTATTTCTCTATAATTCTCTTTTGCACACAACAAAGTACTCGTCGTCAGTATTATTAGAATGCACGTGGATTGTTTTTTTATTCATGATTCAAACTGAGATAATTCAAAACAAGTCTTCATAGAAACAAATGTGCTCAGTGAAGATTGCATGCGATTTGGAATTCAGATTTGGAAAATAATACGAATGATATATTGTAATTAAAATAGTTACCTTACCTTAACTAGGTGTCCATAAAAGGTCTTTGGAAAGTTAATCTTTCATCCATGAAATCTTCTCCAGACAGCATAGAAAATTATAGCTCAAAAAATCCTCCCTCACCTTCAACTTGAGACTGTGGTCCTTTTATTGCGCTTTAATTGTTCTTCAGTTGTTTACAAACAGGAGAGCTGCTATATAGATTGTTTAGTCATATCATCTCGTCGCCGTATTTTTTTAATATTAGCTCTCTTTGGCTGACCAAAGTTATTATATTTGTCCTCCTTGGTCCGTGTGCTGTGGGAAGCAAAACCGGATCAAGGCCAAAAAAACACACTCGATTCTTGATGGAGCTGTCAGTTGGCTCACGTTTTAATTACTTGAGACAGAAAAACAGAAAAGTATGTTTAAAAGACATGAAGACGGTGCTGTATTGTTGGATAATATATATCCTTGGTAGACTATTGGAAATTGGAAATTGAGATTGACAGGTGCAAATTGATTGAGTCGCATCACCATTATATGTGTTAGTAATTAGTAGTCACTGTGCATGCACTCTACATAAGCACATCTCTATACTTTTAACAAATTGTAAATATTTACATAACGATTCGATTTCCCTAGTCTTTGTATAATTTTACATGTGTTCGAGTTCAATGCTAGGCAAAACAATAGCCGACAATTAGACACGTGTAAAATAATTGAAGACGAAAGTAATCATTTTGAAATATAAAACGCTTCCTGCAGTCCACAATAATATATTAATTGGGATATGAATTAAAAGAAATTAACCGTTTCATCCAAAGAGTGCCCAATAAATGAGCGAGCTGTTTTCGATTTTGAATCTACTCGATGCGCTCTAGACAAAAAAAAACGTGTGGCAACAATTGGAATTGAACAAAATCTGTACACGAAAACTATAAATAAATACTAATAAATCCCACGCATTTTTTTGGTATAAGCCTTTTAAAACGGAAAAACATTTAATCAATGATAATTTACAGAAAAGAGGAACTCTATTGTATAAACGCACCTACTCACACTTTATCAGCTGTCTATTATTGTTCTGAACGTTATGCATTGTACAATATACATTTGTAAGGGTTTTGTGTGCTTGCTCGGGAGCACGCGTTTAAATCTACTCTTGGTGAAAGGTTGCATCTAGCATTGAACTACATGTGAATGTGAAGTAACTTCAGAAGCAGAGAGAGATGCAATGTGTCATTTGTGTGTCATTTGTGTGTGTGTAGGTGCATCTCATCTAACAGCAGCTACATGTGAATATGAATATAAAGTGCATGCACGTCTGACGAAATACACATTCATGTACAAACGCTCAAGTTTTTTTTATAGGATGCATTAGAAAAGTAGTCATGAGCTATAAAACAGATTCTCGTAAATGCAATATCTCTAAGATATTAAATAGACATGTATCGTACGTACTACGTAGGTATGATACATATATCTGTTTATGAATGCAGATACTGCAGATTCGTTCAAGCGTCGGATTCATTGCCAAAGACAAACCACAGATCGACAGTATATAGAATCAAATCCTCATCAACTGAAATATATCTAGTCTTGAACTTGAATAAAATTGAATCAAACAATCTTCTATATACTTCTATCAAGTAATCTCAAATAAAGTTTACTACAGCCATTCATAACAGTTATTCATTGCAAGGAATTATAAATTATGACTCTCTCTCTCTCTCTCTATAAAACGTATGTGCATTCCATATACTCACCGGAATTTCGGCTATATGTACATTTAAACGTAATTCCCTACATATTTTTCTGATGCTATATATAGGTATGCTAATATTTTCTGTCATGGGATTTACTTCCTGCATGCCTCACATATTGCAAATATACACGTTCCCCAGTTCACAGTCAACATGAAGGAGATTATGCAAACACCCACATCAAGATTGCCTCTAAATATGTGTATTTAATTCTATTCAATAGTGTTTATCAATGTAAGATCAACTCGTTATATGCATGCGTCAATAATCAAAATACTTTCTCTATAGATTTTAATAAATACCTACTAGTATGTACGTATATTTAAAAAAGATACAACTATTTCAATTAGTATAATATTTTCTTTTCAATTCAATACAAATTTTAAAAAAAAGACGATGTCAAATATATGTCACTAAAATAAATGATAAATGATGTATATAGGAAATGTAGGTACTGAAATCTAATGCTATACACACAAAATATTCAAATAAGGAAAATGTATCAAAAAGGCAAATTTAATATTATATTGTAGATGAAGAAGTACAAAGAGAGAGAGAGAAAGAGAGAGAGAGGAACCAAATTAAAACAAAAGAAAACAAGAAGGTCGTTTACTGGTTACGAAAAATTCACAGTTAACCCACAGCCCCAGTAACAAAAATATGAAGGATTCTCTTGACATCCGTAATGTGTGGTATGAAGTGTGAAAGTAATAATAATAATAGTAGTATTATTATTTGGAGCACATGAGGTAAAAGTACTAAAAAAACTAATTGTAAGTATTTGTAAGTGAAACTTGAGACAATAAGTAGAATCGTATCACCCATGCGTAAAAAAACTCAAAGGCAATCGAAGCAAACGACAGCTTTAGAATTTGTAGAATTCAAACTTGACCAAAAAAAAAACAACTAAAAACCAAACAAGAAGACTCCCGAGTCCCAACGTTGATATATGTATATGTAAAAACAAATAAATCCGTACAAAAGGTTTGTAGCACTGCAACTTGAAATTGCTTTTTGTCACAATATATCTGTATACACAGATAAATACTATACACAAAACTTGAAGCACCTGTGTGAGATGCTTGCGCTCTCACTATCGCATAACAAAATGTTCTAATGCTCTCACCGACTCTCTGGTTTCCCGTTCAATGAATCAAGGGAAATCACAAAACAAAATCATGGCACTACTGCACTGTCAGAATTCAACAAAAAAAGTGTGTAATTGTGGACGGTCAGTATTTCCAGTATAGGTGTACACGCAAACTTTGAGGAAACATTCGCATATTTTGACAGACAAAAAAAAATACTGGATAATCTATATGAAAATTTCCTGTTAGCTAATGCACCAATGTGATATCTACACTAAATCTATTAAATGTAATTAAATCTTGATTAGGTAGCTTTTTCTATGAGGTGTAAATTTGACTAAACTCTGACGTTACTCAAAATAAATGATGACGTAAATACTGAATAAAGTCTTTAATTATTTAATTGTAAAATTTATTTACTCTCGATAATGAAATGCTGACGTAGTAAATAATATCAATCAAAATATTTTGTATACATTTACAAAGAATACTAATAATTATAATACAAATTGAGAGAACTGCAGTTCCTGGCAAATACAGCTAATTAATCTCAATAACAATAACTGAATCTCTGTCACTCGCGTTATGACAGTATACGATATAAAGAGGAAGGATATGTAATAAATAATAATGACAAAAATCCTACACATATTTTGGTTTTGTTTTCCTTTACCAAAAGTTATTGCCAATTTGTATATATATATAATGTACGGAAAGGTAAAGTAATTCACTCACATGTGAAGATGAATCAACGTGGTGAACACGAATGAAGAAGTTTTTGGTCGTCACACTCAAAGATTCGGCAGAAATTCGGAGGTGATTTGTAATTACAATTGTCAATTGTCAATAATTTTTACACAAATTATAAAAAGAACGCGTTGTTGAGACTGTGAAAACACACTGCGTGTTTTATTCCTCATTCAACTTGTTGAATGTGTGTGTGTGTGTGTGTGTGTGTGTGTGTGCGAATTTAACTGAATGAGTAGTGTGTATATAGATAGATGCAAGTTGGAGGGATGACGGGGAAAAAAGGCTGGTAGCTATATATCAGATATAGAGACTAGTTGAAAAAAAATTGATTTTAAAATACATATATATGTAAGCAAGGAGGATTTTCTGGATTGATATTGTAGATATACGTATATGGAGGAATCAGGAATGATGGAATACTGATGGGTACAACAAGAATCTCTCTCTCTCGAGAATGTGGGGGTTTGTTGCAACTTGTAATACGAGCTGGAGAGACTTACTAAAGATTATCACCGTATTATTCTTGAAAAAAATCCGTAGTGTATTCTATTCTATATTATATAACGAACGTGGAGTATGTACGTATATATCAGTATATTTATACGAGTGTAGAGTGTATGTATGTACAGAGTTGTTTCTATCCATATCCATTATTTTGCATTATATCAGCGTATTGTCAGAGTTTTAATTCCACGAGTACAAGCGTTCATATTCATGTAACATGTACTATAGTAAAGTATAATATACAAGTATAATGCAGCATCCATGCTTGGAGTAAATACGGACGTAAATATCAAGTAGTATGAAACCAAATGAAAATATCTGCGTACGTATACAAAAATCCAGAATCTACACTATCTCAATGTCTACTACGAGAGTCATGATATAAGAGCTGTCATCATCGGCACACTGAAACAGTGAAACAGTTGTGAAGGAGTATACGGATGGAAATAGCAATAGGGCAGTAATATTATATTATGCACAATCATAACTCTCATCCACAAAACAGCAGCTTTATCTATACATTGAGAAGATTGCACATGCACACGTTTGTGCATCAAACTATGTATACCAAATGCGTAGCGTGTACCTTACATTGTACACTCTCTCTCAGCTGTTAGCAAAGCGACAAAGGTGGCTCATATAATATATATGAGATTCTCATATAGGGGGAAAACATAGTGTAGAAAAACATGCTCTCTAGGTTTGCAGTTTGCATCTACACAAAGACATAATGGACATTTTTCCAGTTCTGACTCACACAGACTCTTTAAAAGCTTAAAGTCATTAATATCCACCAATAGACATAAAAAATTGACAACCATTTGTTTGATATAGCTACACAACTATACATACCTGTGTATACTTTGATAATATATATGTCTTTAATACACTTTTTTCTCCGTTTTTTCTCCACGGAGCATACATACATAGGTGAAGCAGGTTAATTTAGTGAGACAAACAAGGATTGGTTCCAGAATATACAAGAAGAAACAAACTGGACAGTAAAAAGAAAAAAAAAGAAAAAAATTTTTCTTCTACAAAAGGAATAAAGTAAAAACAACTGGTACTATACACGACCTTTATGTCTGTATTTGATAGAAAGCAATTACTGTGAGAATTAATTGGAATGGAGGGAAGGTACTTGAAGGGGGAAAACTCAGGACATAAGGGATACCACAAGAATAGATTTTGTCCACGTGTAATTGTTGGTTGACCTTGCAGGGAAAGAAGAGTTATATGATATAAAAGCGATTTTTGCAAAGGGTAAGAACAACCAACACTCATATAGGTGCATACAAATTCAACTTGAATAATAGAATGCAGTGTACATATGTAAATGACTAAATCTGACTATACACTATATCCTAGCTTCAATTTCAACCTCACGAGGTCAACATCACAAGATCAAAACAAAATCCATTCCTCCCCTACGACGCGAATTCCGAGAAATTCACATGCAGATCTTTAAATGCTATTATACTTATTGTACACCATGATATGCAATGCATATTATGCATGCATAAACTCGAATACATGACATATAACAATATTATAACTCGTTGTGTATCCAAGAAAAACGTTTCCATTTCTTCTAGTCTTCTTCCAGTCCATGCAGCACATTAATAATAATAATATTATTTAATATCACATCTCTATCATGGAATCATTTCCCCGTCTTCAGTCGTCAGTTTTATTAGGATGAATATTGAGAAAGGAGTTTTGGAATGGGATATGCAAGAAACTTTATACATAGCAGCATATGGATTGAAGACGTGACAATCAAAGACAGAATTGAAATGGAGATAGCCAATTACAGTGGACCATGGATCCATGAATGTACATTTGCGTGGAGTGTGGAGTGTGCTGTTCACAATTGAATGATTTTGCCATATAAATACAGATCTGTACGTATGGGGTTAGTAGTGTTGATATATATACATATGCTGATGAAAACTATAGTGCAAAAAATATACATATGTGAAATCCAATCTAAAACCATTGAAATAGGAGAAGCCGAGAAGTGATATGTACAGAAAAAACAAGCTTTTGAAAGTCGGCTGCTGTCGTCCAGCGAGGTATATGTAAGGTACGAGTAGAGAAGTTTTTTTATTTACTCCTCCCCTATAGTACTTAGTAGTGCACTGTGCAAAATGCATCTTTTAAAGATCTCACTAGGCCAGTAGGGTGTATTTTTTCTGCTAGTTGCTAGGTAGTTTTTTTATGGATGGAAGATGTGTGCATTTGTGTATGTACTTGGTTAGGCGAGCTGCATTTCATGTATGTTGTTATTGTAGTACACTGGAACAGCGCAGTATTTTATTCAGTTTTTTTTAGTATCCCACACTTCACAGTAGTTGTTGCCCTCTCTCTCTCTCTCTCTCTCTCTCTCTCTCTCTCTCTCTCTCTCTCTCCCTTGCATAATATTATCATTGTGTATACTGTGCACAAACAAACGTACGTTGGAGTATGAGGAAAAGACTCGTCTTAAAACATTATATCTGTACATTGTATGTAAAAACGTTATAACTTATAAGTACGTTTTCTGGATGCATACAATTTACTGCACATACATTGTATGTAGATTCCAGTCATATCAGAATCTCATAATACATAGAGACGTTACTCATGCACAAAGGAATACGTATGGTAGATGGTAGGTATGTAATAAAATTCTATAGTTGATCTGATTGGGGTGGGGGGAGAGTAGATTGTTGGAAAACATAATCATATGTTGCATTAAATGTTCACATGTTGAATAGCCATGAACCCTATTTTAATGAGGACATCTATTTTTTTAAACGTGATCATGCAAGATTAAATATAAATATAATATTGTATTAAGCATACATATGTATACTCAACACAATGTATTTGTATTTGCTCGACAACAGAGTTTCCCCGAGCAGGAACTTTTGACTGCCATTAAAAACAAAGTTATTGTTCAACTGCTAATCACAAGCGGAACAACTTTTTCGTAAAGCGTGATATATTTTTTTTGTTCATTTAAATTTTAACTTTAATTTCCCAAACTTCCCAAGTATGGATTGAATATGTCATTATAATTTATAATCACAATAATAATTATTATTAGTATCGTTTATTACTATTACTATTCAGTGGAAGTATATACAAAATATTATTTAAAATCTTGTTTTATTTCAATCTAACCAGCAGGTTTTAAGCATCAAATATTTCCAGCCATCGTCATACTAAAGTCATAAAATAAATAATTTTAAGAGACAGTAGAAATTCATAGAACGAGAGAGAGAGAGAGAGAAAGAAATGAAAACTAAACGAAAGAGTTACTATGCGCTCATGCTATAAAGATGTAGGTGAAAAGAAGGGCATTGAGGAAAAGAGAAAAGACACGAAAGATGAGAGAGAGACCTGAGAATTGAGAATTCAAGAAGAAGATGAAAGGAGTGAGAGATGGAAGATGGATCTCCATGTAGAGTATGAATGAATAGAAGCAGAACAAATGACTGCATGACTACTTTGTATCTGTATATATTTATGTTTTCCTATGCATATGGATGATGTGATAATAAACGTTTTGTGCATCCAGCCTAAGGTGTATCTATGTACAGAGAAAGAAAGGGAGTTGAAGTTCTTTGTGGGATTCGCATTCGAAAAGTACCTAAAATAATGGCAGAGTCAATTCTGAAAAATTCATGTTGAGAGTGTGGCAAAAGGGGAAATGGCCATAATAATAAAGTGCGTTCTCAGCTGATGTAGATTCCTTTTACTGCAAATTCATCCATACACAATGTGACTTGCTAGTGCTATATGTAATATAATGGCAATTCCGCCATTGACATTGAGTTGAGAGTTTGAGAAATGAAGGCCACTAGGGTGAAGGTTACTGCTACTGCTACTGCTGGATTTTAAGCAGCATTTACACACTTACCTATATTTATATCTATATGTATATATATCTAAACGATGCACGAGAGATGTTCTTCTGGATGGAATTGCACAAAGATGATTCAAAATGTACTTTCTTGCATTTCCCCTGCATATCCATTCCATCTTTTTATTCGCATGCATCTCCTTTACCTTTACGTCATGCATTGCATTGTTTTCGTACTATAAGTTCATCTCCTTGAATATATTCTATTGTATATATTCAACAATCAGCGCAGTCATCGGTATAATTCCATTGCACTTTAACATGAACATGCTAACTCTCCTTTTTTCCTGAGCTCCAGTAATCAGTACCAGCTTACCAAACTACAACAATTACCCACATGAAATACTTTAATGTCTTGCCCACCTTTTTCTAAATTTGTCTACTATAGAAATATGTATGGTATGTATATTTAAGAGTTTTTGCTCAAGCGTGGAGAACACAGACACACGTATCTGCCCAATGCAATTAGATTTTAGTTGCAATTTATTATGAGCTGGTTATTTTTTTGGATTGGTATAAAGTTAAAGTTAAAAACTTGAGATACCAGTTTTTTGTACATTTTTTTTATACGTTTACGACTGAAACATCACATCATCTTATACATATTCGCTGCCATATATTTAAACTCGAGAATAAAAAAATGTGAAATACATCGTGGTATGCTCATTTTTAAAATTCAGCTTTTTCAAAGACAAATCATTCTGATTCCTGATTACTGAGTTAAGAGATATATACATTTTGGGGTCGTGAGTAAGCGAATTCAATGAGATTTGGCTGACGCTTCTCAATTTTGTAATCTATGAAATATGATTACATTTGGGAAATGGAATTAGACTCAGAAAAACGATCTGCAATTGGAATATGATGTTTCACCTTTTTCAAAATGTATTTCAAAAAAAAATAAAGAAGCACGATGAATTAATAATGGAAAGTACATAAAATCTCAGCGTCTATCCTCGTATCATCTATTTGACCGCTAGACTTGACGATTAATTATTCCATCATTTTTCCTCTGATGATTATGTCCCTCATAGTCTCACATGTGTATATTTTACTCAGACTTCCTTTTTGTCACCGTATTAAAACATTTTTTTCATACAGTTGTAAATTTTTTGACAGCTCTATACGTGTACATATCTTTCTTTACCTCAATGCAAACTTTAATATACTGAAAGCCATGAAAAATAATTATGTACACAAATAAACCTTACAAATTACGAAGGATTTTTTTCGTCCAATGATTGCCAAAAAAGTCTATGAATTATAAAATCCCATATTATAAACGTATTAATTTCATACATGCATTAACTTCAAGATACCTTCGATATCACATCGATTAAAAAATTTCAAAGGAGAATAAGAGAATATATTTTAAACAAAGTTGTCAAGTATTAAAATGAAATACAGGACTTACAGAAATTTTCCAGTAGCCACATCTTTTTACAAAATCACTGATAAATGTTAAATTGCGGTGCAAAATTGACTTTGAGTCCATTCGTTGTGTGCATATATATATGTATGTGTTATATTTTAGATTCATGGAAATCAAATCAAAAGATTCATTCTTGAATATTTTACTCTATTTTTCCTTGTAGCACGAGAGTTAAAAGGCAAAGTTCGTTGACATTTTACTAGAAAAAGAAGGATTTTAATTGAAACAATAATCTTTGTTGGCGGTAGAGAATACATAATAATGTTCTAGTTAGACATCGTACACATGTTACAAATTCGTAACATACATATCAACGAATATTGGAACTTAACTTAAATACGATAGACACATAATACAGATGTATGTATGTATGTATGTATGTATGTATGTATCAGAGTATCAGTATTCGTACTGATATAATGATTGATAATCATGACTTTTTTTCAATGGGGTAGTGTGCATTTTGTTTGATATTACACCATTAAAGGTTGGTAGCACAATTGTATTTATCATCAATTTGTTCCTTATTTGTTCTAATAAAATTTTCTCATCCAAGACGCAGGAATGTATATGTGGAATCCACAGTATGGATGTGCATGAGATTACTATATTTGCGATTTGTCTGAAAAGTCAAAGAACTCTTCAAAATTTCCCAAGTTGATAAAAAAATCTTTGTTTTTCACTCAAAAGAATAGTCGGCGTACTTTTTTGCGTTCTTCACACTTCAATAAGGAAAATCAACATCAGAAAATTAAAAATTAAGAAAAGATCGCCATAAAATCCCATAAAACTTAACTTGGTTCAGTCAAATTTCAAAATTCTACACACACACACACACAAAGATAAGTACGATTAAAGTACCACAAAAATAAAATTGTGCAATGTCATCTTATTAATGACTAATGACTAATCTGGAGGAGTTCAGAGTTTTTCTTTTGCTCTTATCAGTAAACCTTTTGAGCATTACATTGCAAATAATGCAAATGTCCAAAAAAAAACAGGACAAAGGAATTAATTTACAATTTTTCACACACATTTCTCCTTTTGTTACTTTAAATTTTATTCCGGAGACAAAAATCTTTGAATAAAATGATGTAATTGTTGAATCGTCGCTGTCGGCCTGTGGTATTTAGCGAGTACACGCAAAAACGTGGAAAAATAGAAAAACCCACATACCTACAAACATAGTAAACTGACTAGGCTGTTTATAGGAAGCAATAAAAAGTGGCGTGGAGAAAATCATATCTATATGTAATTGTACGAACTTGAACTGGAAATGCAGTTGCAGATGCTGAATCGAATATTGAATTCAATTCAGTGAGTACTTTGACACTGGAAAATTGAAGGATAATACATGCAACCCCTCTTCAGTGTAAAATAAATTGAGCTTTCCTCCTCAAACACTCAAATCCTCCTCATTTACTTGACTTACCTTGACTCCAAAACATCATTTAAAAGCCTCCATCGCCATATACATCAGATGTTTTTTGTGTACTTTTCTGTCCATATGATATACATATACGTGGAGTAGAAAAAAGGCGAAACGAAAACAATCCGTAATTCCTCTCCTCGCATAATCCACAACTTTAGCATTTATTATAGACAGCGTGATACGTAAGAGGAAAAATGAAGGAAATTCGAGATTTCAAACACACACACACACTATCATGCACATCCAGTCCAGAGTCCATGTAATATTCCCTGTTAAGGTATGATGAACTTTGGTAAACTGTCATCATCCTCTCTCGATCCCGACTTCAAGCAAACATTAACTACAATAGTATAGTTACATTAATAGAAGCAAAATATACATATGTACTAGTACAAAGTTATAATCATTCTCCGATCAATGAACGAACTAATGTGGCCTTCACCCCAACAAAATATACAAAATATGCAGATATACATATACATAACATGAAAATGTTTCAAAGAGAGAGACGACCACGAAAGAGTCGTGTAAAGGAAAAAATTGTGTTATTTATTTTTGCATGATTCTAGATAAAATGCATCTGCATCTGCATGTACCTACTTAGGATAATAATAATACAGATGTGATGTATATATATTTATAGAGTCGATGGCTTTTCCCGATACCTACAACCAATGAATAAAAAATAAATGCTCCCTTTACAAATGGTGTTGCGTTTTGTTCCTTTTGTGTGTGTATGTTTTGACATTTTGGTTAAAATATCATAACATTCCTAACTGTTCATGATTTGTCCCTTTCATTAAAATCATTACGGCGAAGTCGAAGTCACTTCGTGAAATTCATTCATGTTTGAAAAAAAAACAAATTGCGACCATTTGCCATTTGTCAATTAGTATATAACAAGTGACTCGTCAGGAGGCGAAGAGTACCACCACAAAATGCCCTGAATCGAAATGAATGTATAGAATGCAAAAAGGACTCATCGATTGGCAGTCAATAAGGAAAAAGTTGATCATGCATTAAACTCACACTTTACACAAAAGTCCAACATGATATTTTTCTTTTCTATTGATTATTTGGTATCGAAAATACATTGGAAATTTCAATATGCAAAGAAATATGGCACAAAACAGGCACAAAAATATGAATTGCTGATTTGAAACAAAAGATGAGATGAAACATATATGTGCATTGTGCATAAGTACATGCAATTTGTGGATGTACGCATATATGTAGGTATGCATATTTTTTAGCCAGCAATAAATAATCATGTGACAATATTTGTTTTGTACTGACAACAACCGAATAAAGAGCTTCTATACATTCAATCAACGTTGTTTTTGTTGTTGTTGAAATTCAAAATGGCATTTATTTTGACTAATAACTTGGAAGTGGAAGTACTTTACACGCAAACATTTCATGTACACAAAAATTCACTATACAGGTATCGTATCCTTTGTACAAATATATAGACAAATTTCATTTTTTCCGCAACTGAGTCCTGTAGTGTATAAAAAAACACTATCTAAACCCGAGGTAGCATCTTTAAACTTTCATCTTTTTACATATACGTAAGTATACTCACAACTATTTACTTCTGTATACAAAATGAAATTATTTTATTATAGAAATGGTGTGTAAAAGAAAAGAAGCAAATCAAGAATTAGTAATTTACAAACTTGAAAGACTTACTATAAAATAAATGGCAATTGAAATTACTCACAAAGTGCGGATTCACAAGTGAAAATACTGATAGTTGAATCAGTTTGAATTCATCAATACAATGATTTTGAAAACACGTGGGTTTTTGGACGGAATCAAATCAAATTGTTATACCAAATAAAGACATTAAATAATAAAAGAAAAGTACGTATTTAAATAAGGAATATTTACTATAAAAAAATTAAAGTAAAATATGGCTTAAACATTGGAAAATTGTATTTTTCAGTTAGTAAACTGGACCAACATGAAATCCACATACATTTAAGATAAAAAATAATGTAAAAATTTTACAACAATACATACAAATATTCGTGGAATTTCTATGCATACATATTCAGCAGTTTTTTAGCACATTCTTTGCAGCTTTATTAGCTTACTTAATTTAAGGAAGTAATGTACGTACTAGTAATTAATATATATATATATTTATATAACAGATCAATCAGTATAGATTTTAGATTTCATCGAAATCCATTGTCATAATTTAAAAACAAAACTTCAATTCAAAAATATAAAGTAAAAAGTAAAAAGAACTTGACATACTTAATAATGTATTCACAATCTATTTCTCCTTTTTGTACGTTTTCTCTTGATTTACACGCAGAGTAAATTCATAGCATTCATTCTATAAAACTTTTGCCATACGGTCGTATATAAGTTATAACCAACCAATTGCATATATATAAATAATTTCACGCTTTTTCTTATAATACTGGAGGAAATATATATCTATAAAAAATACTTTCTTTTGAGGACAAATGTTTTTAGTAAAAACGTTTTACACATAGCTTTCTTGTCTTGAAGAGTAAAGTAGAAAACTGTCCAGGAGTCTGGGTTCTATTAAATCTTGTGCATGTAGTCCTTGTACTATTCCTTCCGTTCGTCCATTATTGACCACGGTGACCAACTTTCGCAAAGTTGCCTTGATTTAAAAAAAGGTAAACAAAAACCAAACATTACATAGTGGTCTCACTTCCCATACACATACAAATAAACATAAACACATGCACACACACACTGTTTTACTTTTAGATTTATCAAAACCAATATACAACCAATTGAATGTGTATATACATACACATTTGTCATACATTTAAATGAATGTCAATAAATGAAAACAATTTTTTGTATTGGTTTTTTTTGTTGCAAAATCCTATATACTAAGTACTTACTAAGCACGCGATGAGAACGCCATCAGAATAATTTCTTTCCTTCTCTTGTCGACAAAGTTGAATCATTCGGTGCATACCATTCATTTCCATGACCGTTTGAGCGACACCGGCTTCATTCATTAATCTATAAAAACAACAAACATGATTTAATCAATTATTTCAAGCTTCCCTACACAACAACAATGTCTTATTTTGTTTTTTTAAATGGCAAGAACGGAAATCCGCAGTTTGGAGCCAATGTACAATTTATACATAACATATATGGGAATTATATATTGTAAATTGAAATGGATTTAGCGAGTAATTATTATATATGATTCTGACGAATTATCCATCCGATATGAGAATAGATATAAGAGGGTTTTATATAACGTAAAAATAAGGATAAACTAAGTACATTTGTTGATGATACAAAAAAGAAATTGAAATTCACGAAACATATGTAGAACTTGGTTAGTTGGTCAGTGTGGGAACGATGAGTAGTTGGGAAGTGTTCGTGAGATCAAAAGGTGAATAAAATATATATAAATTCATAAAGAAGTTTAAACTGTTTACTTAGAGTTGACTCGAATGTGTACATAATGCATGTAATATATGTATAAAAGTGAAGATTATCGGGTTGAAGGTGGTAGATTAAGGAAAAGCTCAAGGCTGGTCATTAAACTGTCTTTTTATTAACCTTGAAATGGCAATAGTTGATTTTTGTTGGAGTCTCTCACAAGCTGTAACTTGAGCAGCTGAATCCAACGGTGATGAACGATGTTGGAGGAAACAAAGAAGTGCTACAATCCCGCCACTATTCACGATTTCTTTCCGGCAACTTTCTGCACCACTCATATTCGCCAGAACGGTTGCAATCTGTGTGAATATACAAATAACAACGGAAACAGTCTCATCACATATGTTTTTTCATTTATTTCAGTCATAGACATATTCCAACGGTATCGGTAGTTTCAAAAGAAAACATTAAGCACACATCATTGCAAACAGTTTAAATTTCAACTGAGCTCGATCATTTAAATACTACACCATTTACCGAATTCAAAAATGTGAGAAGATATCAAAAATAGAAGACGAGCTTACATGATCTAATATGAAAATAGAGTAATTTGGTTGTTCTTGCACGGCATTAATGATGAGAGGGATCGTTCTGTAGCGACGTAAAATATCCAAAGAGGATGTCTCAAGGAAAGTTAAATTTGAGATGGCAGCAATCGTAAGGAGAAAAGTATCTTCATTGCCTTTACATTGTGGAATCAAATCTGTACACAGAAATTATAAGTAATAAATCACATATATTTGTTAAATATGTGTGATATTTACATACAAAGAAAGAATGTCATTTAGTTGTTATGTGTGCTTTCATCATACTTTTATTTTTAGTCATGCCTCATTACACATGAAATGAATTTATCATTCTCATTTTACTCTATACCCAATAAATATAAGTATATATGAATTACACATTGCATTTTCTGACACATCAGCATTTACACTTGCAAAAATTTCATACATCATTATTTATTACACACGTACTTGTGAGTGACGCGATAATTTTCTCCAGATGAAATCCAAGATTGACTAAAGTCGACTCCAAATCTAACCACGGGTCACTGGCCTGGCAAACAACTGAAACAGCTTCATATTTAATTGAATTGGTATACGCAGGGTCGAAAAGTATATCAGCCACGATTTCAAAACCACCAGCCTGATGGGGAAAAACAAACAAATAATATAATAAAGATACACGAAATTATTCATTGACTCTTACATACGCGTTTTACATCCATATCCACACACAATTTTACATTAGTCTCCATGCTATGTAATTATTTAATTCTATTCGAATCGTTGGCAGTGCCAACTTGGCACGATTAATTAACAAAAGCTGTACTATTACTAATTGTCATCTATACTATGTATAAAACTCACGAAGAATAACCAGTAGTGTCTTGCGTTATTATATTCTGACGGACATTTATAAAATATAAAACTGAAACAAACACTAATAAAATGACAACTGCTGTATATTAAGTTAATACATACTGCCCATTATATACGTCAATCAAAATGGGATTCCCATTTGTGTTAATTATAAATGGACAAATTCGATTCAACCACTAAAACATTCCCATATTATTCCAAATAAAATAATGTAAAATTAGTCAAAGAACATAATATTCTGCATGGAGTTTGTAGTAAATAATTTCCTGAATTCAGTTCTGAAAAGTTTTTTTTAGTAAATATGTACAAAACAAAAAAAGTATAAGTGGAAGAAATATGTATCGTACCTTATCAAAGTCTTTAACTGCTTCACCAACACAAAGAATAGTTGCAAGGCATCTGAGAGCTAGTATTTTATCATGATCATCTTTGGCATCTAATAAAACACCCAAAAGTCCACGAACAGTCCGGATGGAAGATGCGAGTCGGCAAATATGCATTCCTCCATCACTTAAAACTGTAGCAAAAGACTTGAGAGCTACCCGACTTGGTAATCCACCATTTTCAATCGTTTCCAAAATCGATGATAGATCCCTTGTCAGTCTCTGATCCACCACTTGCCCAAAAAGATTCCCGAGAAGAACAATCCCTTCCACAATCTCACCCACAATTGCATGAAAATGACGTTGATCCTCCTGTCCAATGACAGCATAGATATTTTGAGAGTTGCTATTATTATTATTATTATTATAGGCATTTGAATAAGACGACAACTCTGAATTTCCATGAGCTTGAATCCCGGAGGATGACATAATCAGATCATGAAGAGTGTGGGCTGCAAGGCGAAGCTCGTACGCGGACGTTCCCAGTCGGTTCTCCAACTTTTGAAGATTTCCAAATGACTCGTGGAAATGTTTTAAAAATTCATCTAGTTGATCCGCTAAATTCTCAACTAATGACGGGACCTGAGCAAAAAAACCAAACTCCAAATGCCTGTCAAATCAAAATTTTCATTCGTTTTAGTATCAATACATTTTAATCATTACATAAATAATCAATAACGACTCAAGAAACAATGAAAAAGGGAAAAAGGCAAAGTAACAAAACCCCAAGACTGAGCAACTGAAAGTTTCAACAATCAAAGAAAAAAAAAATCCCAGGTTGGTAAATTAAATGGTGGTGAAAGAGAAATCAGCATTCGAGAACATGAACAAACACACAAAAAAAAGGTATGAACTTCCGCTCGAATTTAGTAAGAAACTCTGAGAATACATGGAAGCTCTGGGAAATCTAGGAGAGAAAACCCAATGTTTTTTATGCCCTGTTTGTATTTTTATGTACCTATATGTGTAGAATTCACAAAGGGCACACAAATAATTGATAACTTAACTTAACTTTCTTACTTGCAAGATGTACGAAAAAAGAAAGTAAGAAAGGACGGGGATTTCCATTCGAAAATCTATTACACTCGACCATTACTTACTTAAATCCCTTTTGTCCATTCGAGCTGTTAGTCTAACCTATAGATACATAATATGTAGTGTTGCTGCTTCTGTTGCTACCCTGAATAATACATTGTGCATACACAATCAATCCCTGTACTACAAAATGTACACACCGAAACAATCCTACGCCTGATACGGATACGTTTTACTCTCTTTTTTCGTCTCTTTAATGCATGAAAAACGACACGGGATGAATACAAATGCAATCTACTTCCAAATTAAAAGAGCGAAATGTAAACAAAGAGGAAAAAGCGGGCCAAATACTTGAACAGAATAATATATTAAATATAATTTTTAATAATATTACAATACAGTTCTACACAGTCACTTTTCTCTTCATATCTCTATCTCTCTCTCTCTCTCGCTCTCTCGTCCATACATATATGAGGAAGTTACAGTTAAAACATTTGTGGAAAAAAAAAAATTTGAAACTGACAATGAAATGATTTTATGTACATTTCATGTACATAAATGAGATGCGTAGAGATACGATATCCTAGCTGTTATTATTACATAATAATAAAATGAATGAATGAATGAATAAAACGACAGTTGTGTCGAAATAAGGAAAAACCTGTTTTTTTGAGGCAGTTATTTTTTATTTTCCATCACCATCTCCACCTTGATTTTCTCAGAATACGACCGAGAGAGAGAGAGAGAGTACAAAAATTTACAAGTATAATTGAAAATGATCTACGTGTGTGTACATGAAAAAGGAGCGATATATATCGAAAACCAAAACAAAAAGCCAAAATATTTATGTAAAAAAAAACGTACATATACAAAACAAATAAACAAATACGTTAAATAAATTAAGAAGAGTTCAGTGTTCTCGGAGCAAGTGGGGATTTAATAGGCAGTCAAAAGCTGACATTTGTAGAAAAAATTGAAGGTTACAGTTACAGTCGATGGGGGATTTGCATTATTTTTGCCTCTGAATACAGAATAGCAAAATATATCGTATGTATGTATGCACGGAGAAGAAAATTCTAAGCCAAAGGAAATCTGAGATCTGAGTTCAACTCAAGATAAAAGAACGAAAGAAAAGAGAAGAGAAAAGAGGGGAAAAAAAAATAAGGTCATTTACTAAATATTGAATGAAACCATTTTGAATTTTGGCTTACTTGCAGATTTTGGAGAATTCTCCGGAGATGACACTTGCCATTTGTTCTACATTCCTAATTGAAAAGAGGGGAGTGGACACGGAGTGAATAGCAAGAGTGGTGACGTTCAATGGGGAAGGCGAGCCGGGTGAACGTGAGAAAACTTCCTGGTGAGAACGAGAAGATGAAGAAGACGGGGATTCGGCGGTGGTGGTGGACTCGATAGCAATAGCTTTAGACTGGAGAGTGTACAAACATTCCGGTTCGGCTTGTCTTCTTAGTTCATGTAGCCAAAGTCTCATGGCATCATTATCATAAGGGGATTTGACTATGACTTCCTCATTCGCTCTATTATGTACGGGAACTCTTCGGAATCCTTTTGGAAGTGTCTGCCATTTGGATGGACTGGAGCAACCGTTGAGTCGACTAGAATGAACTGAAGCTTTACTCACTGGGCTGTTCCAATCCTCATTTGTAGAAGTAGTAGTAGTATTCGGATTTGAGAGTGTGGAAGCGTAGCAGTCAACACTCCGACGACCATCACCACCACCACCACCACTTGGACTACTTGAGTACACAGAGAGGGACTTTGGCGGGGATGAAAGTCGTTTCACAGTGGCCGTTGAGGAAGACACAATCGAAGTATTCACACGACCATTCCCAACTGTTTCATAACACACTGACGACGACGACCGTTTCCCACTTTCCTTCGAATTGGAAATATTACTATTACTATTACTGCTGTGACTATTGTTGTTATTGTCCAAAGATTTCTGATTTTTATTCAAACTCTCAAAATTATCAATTTTTTGCATCACGGTTGGACGATTATTCAAATTATTATAATAGATATTTTGTTGGTGATGTTGATGTTGAGCTCGTTTTGGGGTGGATGCACAAGTGGGAGCTCCGAGTTCGATAATACTCTGATCCGCTGTGGATATTGGGAGTGGAGAAATGGCGGAGGCATTCACGGATTGAGCAAGAATCACTTCTTGATAAATACAATTGACACAAGTAGATCCATTTTGAAGAGAATGCGGGCTATTTGTTTCGTATGGGATTTGAATGTAATTAGCATGCAAACTGCTGTTGACCATGTTTGGTCTTTGACTAGGACTTGAATAGTATTGCAGTTGATGCTGTTGTTGTTGTTGTTGTTGGTGGTGCTGGAGATGATTTGAATGATTTGGCGGTGGGAATGGAGAACTGGTCAGACTCTGATCCAGAATGGGTAAAATCAAAAGCTCGGATTTATGTTCAGATGAATTGTTGACATTGATAAGTCGTTGACTATGATTGAGATGGTCAGAATGCTGACTAACATTTCCCTGTCTCCGAGGACCACGAGTTTCTCCTGAGTCAGAAAATCCAGAGTCTTGACTACGATGACTTCCTGTCGAGCTGCCAGTGGAATTCCGACTTCCATCCGGACGAATTTCACCTTTTGATGAAGAAGCAGACTCGGAAGCTGAGACTCGTAGGAGTGAGAGTCTCATTGGAACTGGGGAACCTAAACCACGAAACTCCCACGATGTGGGTGTTGAACAATCCGATTCAAAATACACACGACTTGGACTTCGTCTAAATGAACTGGACTCCACTTCGGGACCAACTGATGAAGCCATCTGAAAAATACACAAAACAAAACAAAACAAATCAAAAGAAAAACAATAACATCTTTTATTTTATTTTGTTTTCATTCAGTCAGCTCAATTCAATTCAATCTAAATTTATGACTTGGTATATTCATTTTCTACGTATTCCTACATATGACACTACATATACATTTTACACGAGCTGTATGTATAGCAAAATAAAAAAATTATAATTTTTTTTTATAACCAACTTGTTTACATATCTCCTTATACATTTTACTCACAAGCTTTCTCTTTCTCTTTCAACTATCGAAACTCAAAACGTAGTTTACAACGTTCACAAATACAAACAATTCAGAACTCAATACACACAGACGTTTCTTTATTACATAATAACATTTCAACAAATGTTTGTTACACATATTCATACATGGACTCTCTCTCTCTCTCATTGCGCTATTACAATTCAATTTGAATCGAATCCTCAAATGATTTATTGTAAGTACGATATGTATAGTAATTCTGACTGTGTCAATTCACTCCATAAACCGATTTTGGATTTGTAGCCTTGCTCAAGATGTACTTTAATAGGACAGAAAAAAAGGTACAACAGAAAGAGAACAAACTGGTTATCATTCTTCATTTGATGATACATATTGAGTATTGACTAATATTGAGTGATAATAATGACACTTTTAAACATGAATAACTTTTTTTAATCCATTCTTACTCTCATTGTACCATATCCTACAACTTACTTATGTAGTTATCCTCTGAACAAAGATCTGACTGATTACACCAATATGGCGGATTAAAAATTCCAGTGATTGGTAATAGGGTAGAGAAAAGTATCAAAAAAAAGGATCCAGGCAGACAAGCATGTAGGTAAATTTATACAGAGATAATATGTAAATCCATACAATCGGCATTACATCACTGACAGACAAGAAAAGAACAACAGCACGAGAACAAGACAAACAAAAAAAAAAACAAAAAAAACCGGCTGCCAAAATTTATGGAAAGGCCCAGTCAGTCGTCCCTGTCTGGATTCGGGGTGTCGCTCCCCATTTCCCCATCAGAGTTTGATGGTACAGACGACAGAGTAGACAGACTATCGGCCCATTTCTTGTAGTAGTATAAGCTGACTAATATCTTATACATGTTTGTGTGTGTAGCAGTGCTCAGGGCTCAGTACAGCAGGCAAACATTCAAGTCAGTATGAATTGCACATTACGAAAGGACAAGAATTTATCTTGAAACTCCTTCTGACGCCATCAATATATAAACCCATGATAAATTCCAAGAACGTATCAAACTTTGTGTCCCCATTTTCCCTCTCAAATGTCTTCTCTCTGATATATTCTCATTTAAATAAACAATAGTGTTTTCCGTTTGAGTCAAGACTCTGAACAAGACAAGAAATGAAAAAACACACACGACACACTCATACAAGATAAAAATTATATACATATTGAAATAAAACTGGTAGCTGTCAGGTTTCGATTCTTGGAATTCGAAAGAAAAACCGAAGGACCAGAAAAGGGAAATCTAATCTGTTTTACAAGTAGTTGCCATTTATTATATTACACATTGTAATCTAATGTAAGTTTGAAACATTGAAGCTACCGTTCAATTCATATACATGTCAGTTCAGTTCACTCTCACAAGACTCAATGGAAAAAAAATCAGACCGTCAATTCAATTCATTTCTTTTTCTTTAACATTGTGTTGTTTCAATCTATCACAACTCTTCTCTTCTCCTTTTTTATCTTCTTCCCTCCTCTTTTCCGAGAAATGAACTTATGCTCCTTATATTTCCTACTAATCTTTGGATGTAAATCTATAATCCTGTACTCAAGCACTGTGTACATATACGATAGTAGCTTTTTACGAACACTGCTAAAATTCCATTCAACTTTTTTTTGTACACATTAACCGAGTTCATGAGATGAGAATTTCGATAGAAATTTTTCAAGATCAGAGATCGGTCATTAACTATCGGTTATCGAACGTCTCCGATTTGCTATATTCTCCAAAAGTAATAAGAGTATGAAATATGTATAGTTTGAATGTAAAAATGATGCATGGGAGTCATAACAGAGGGGTAAAGTAAAGATGGCTTTCTACAATTTCTTTCTCATTCTCCAATAACATATGACTAATGTGACTGGATTTTTTTTCGGGGAAAAAAAACAGAAAGAAAAGGAAAATGGTATATCTATATGTTCTTTTTCACACAAGGAACAAGTTTAAACTTTAAAGGGAGAAATTCAGAAGGAAGGAACAGAACAAGAAGGGCTCGTGCCCAAGTGGTTTTTTTTGTCTGGTTCTCTATACTATACTCGTTCTCCTCGCTGTAACTAGTAATCAGGAGGTGAAGCTAAAGAAGCAAAAAGTCTCAACGTTGTTTACAAGTTCCGACTGAGCCCTTTACAAAACACAGGGTTTTAAATTCTCTATAATATGTTCTCTCTCTCTCTCAGTCATAAGTTGGTAGTTGTAGTAAAGTAATAGTAAGAAAAGAATGAACTGGGGGGTTCTTTGCTGTATTTGTATTTATTAAGCTCTATGAAGACGATTGAAAAGGAAAGAGAGAGAGAGAAAAGACCCTTCCCTTTTCCTTTCATTATTACGCTCTGAAGGAATACAAGAGCAAAGGACATTATACAGAGAAAGAAAGAGAGAGAGAGAGAGTGAGAGAGACAGAGAGCGAGGGGTTGCTTTGAATGGACGCGAGATCTATATAATATTCCAGGTTTGTACGAAAGGGACGGATAAATGTGGGAAGTACAACTAAAGAGCGATATGTGACTACATTTTGAGATGATCCATTGGAATGTGTGTATATGTGTGTGTGTATTCATAGTTCCCAAGGGTTCCTCTGAATCGGACTCGACCCGCATTCCAAATCTTTGAGAAGTACCATATCCTCAGAATCCCACTAACCTTTTCATTAAACTTCTCTCTTTCTTTCTCTCGCTCCCCCCTGTTCCGTCCTATTCCACATTTCTCTCTCTCTCCCTGCTACAATTTCACATGCATGTGGTATGCGCATACATAGGTATACGTGTAGTGTCGGGAAAAGGGAAAGTACCGTATACGCTATAATAGAGTCACAGGGAGTGTATTTCAAAATATTATAGAGTCACAGGGTTTGTATAGCACAGTATGTATGTACGTTAATGTATTTGATATGGAAGCAGAATTTAGTCTCTCCAGAGGTGAGACACTAAAAAGGTGCGACTCTATAATAGCGTATACGGTACTTTATATTTTTCATCGCAGATTTGGATTTGGAATTAGATTCGGGATGGAGATTCGGCTGGGAATTCACAACTTACTCATGAATTAGTATATACATTGACTAAACAATCAAGTCTCAGATGAAGAAAAAAAAATTGAATCGTAAAGAATTGTATATGTGAGGAATACCTAGGAATCTAAAATACAGGGCAAGAAATGTATTGTCTATTTGTGTGTAGAGGAATTTGAAGTTTTCAGTGATCCCCTCAATGCTGACAAATGTATCGTATATTATTATGTTTCTACAGTTGGTCTACCTACAAGGAGGAGAGAAAAAAAGTAAAGTAAATGTAAACGAAAGGAGGAAGCATCTGTCATGTGTGTAATGTGTATAAAGTATTAAAAAACATTATTATTATTATTATTATTATTTCGGCCATAGTTCTCGCCTGCTCTCTCAACTAAGTTCGTGAAGAAACCTTCCTACTTACCGATAAGCATAAATATATGCTCATGTATCCTTCCCTCTAATATCAATACAAATCTCATCTCCCAACTTTCCAACATTTTAAGTATATATACAAACGATAAAAGCTAAATTGTGAGCACACTCATTGTCAGTTCACATGTAGTTTCCATGTTCATGTATAGGAGAATGTGTGTACCGGTCATCCAGAAGTCATCATCCGTGAGAACAGTGTAAAAAAACATTTCTCTCTTCTCTCTCTCTCCCTTGTACAACATCTTTTCTCTGACCCCTCTCCTTCCTTATATGTACTCCTCAATCTTCATCTCGTATACATACGAAAGCAAGGACTCACGAACCGCTCTCTGTCTACTTTATGAAATAATCTTTGGTAATTTCATAACATAATGAGGTTTCTAGGGATCTCTACAATCTTGTAGAGAAAATTACCCTCACTTCCTATATTAAATACCAATACCTACAGATATATATATATAATAGAGAATACTTCAGGTAAGTAAGTATACATTCTTTTCATCTCATATATATGCTCACTCAAATATCATCCGTATTTGTAAGGCGGTGAATAACTTGAATAAGATTCCATCCAAGTAAATGCCACCAAAATTTTATTGCCACTGCCGCGGCATTCTCCCATTCATTTTTTCCAGCACTATAAATGTGTACGCTGGGATGTTTTTATAGCATTTCAACACATTTCCTTGTCGGAATGTCTCACTATTTGAACGAATAAAGGATTAATGATTGACCCAATCTCAATTGTCGATTCTCTCTCTCTCTCTCTCTCTCTCTCTCTCTTTGTCTTGAAATACTTGTTTTCCTTTCCTTGATGATATTAAGGTGTAAACAAGGGAATTGGTTTTTTTCGTAATACTTTTTTGGGTTTTGGGCTCAGTAAATTCGTGTTTGTCTGCATGTGAACGAGTAGCAAATACATACTCTGTGTCTATACATTTTTCAAATTTAATTTACGTCATTTATCATAATTTCAGGGTGGAATTCAGAAAATCCTCAATTTTTTTCCCTGCCAGTTGAAAGTGCAAAGTAAACTCTCGTAGACAAAATAATAATGTGGCTTTACAATTTTGAGATGAGCCACGATTTTCAATTTCCTATACATGCTTCTACTTCTACTCCAACTATATATGCAACTTGTAAATAATTCTGCCCATTTTGAGGCATCAAAAACTCGAAATTCACGAAATTTCATATCGTTTTTTTATTCTCCCCCTTTCACACCACTAAATCAACGCTGTAGACTATAGATCGTCATAAATCAGTGTAATTAAAAACGAAATATTCCTTCTACGTTTTCCGCAATTCAATTTGTTAATGTTGTCCAACTATTTCCATTTTGAAATGACGGCAAATGAAAACAGACAGATATTTTTGACAGTTTCTGTTGTTTTTAAAAGCCTGAGATGAATTTAAAGGACTTGAATTCCCTTTCAAACTACCAAGAACAAGAACCCAAGACGTTTCTTAAGAATGTTCAAAGAAAGAGAGAGAGGATTCAATATCAAAATTTGAAATGAAAATCCATATCGTCCAAACTACCAACACAACAAACAACCACCACGAGAAAACAAAAGATGAAAAAGTGAGAGAGAGAGAGAGAGAGGGAGAGAATCAAACCTACATGGAAATCATAATTGATACACAGATCGTGTACACACAAACGGGAAACAAAACAAAACTTTGGGAACTCTCTGTCAATGTGTGTGGATACTTGGAATACACAGTAATACACACGCACACACACAACAACAAAAGGAAGAGACCACAAACCTGATCTTAAAAGATGAAACGCATGCGGCGGCTCAATAATAAATGGCACCTCCAACAAATGTTTTGTGCTAATGACACGCCTACACTACACTCGCATATTTAAATACAAAGTGTTCATCCTCTTGGCGTACTCTCACTCTATAAATTCACTAAACTTTAGCTTTATAAAAGAACAACTGCACAGGTTCTACGAAAAACAAGAGAGAGAAAGAAACCAGAAGATGATGAAGATGAAGAAGAAGGAAAAACATAGCTCCTGTAAATGGCAAATCATCAAATATATATGTATATGAGAAGAAAATGTTTTGGAAAAATAGAGCTATTAAGATGTGGGGAAGAAGTACATATCATAAGTCGTAAGAAGGAAAGGGGAAACTCACTCGTTTCGAATTCAATCTTTGGTTTAGACATGAAAAACGAATCCAGATGGATAATATGAAGAAAAGTAGTAGTAAGAGTACCGTCAAGCTTGTATAATCTATACAACATGGTTAATTATACTTAACTCTCTTATGGCTTTCTTGGCTGTGAAATTCGCCCATTTTTATTGCCTACCCGAGTATGTACATTGTGAAGTTGAGACTGACCCATGAACTATCCAAGTGAAATGATTAATATACGTGGACGAAAGGATAGACATGTCAAATGAGTAGACCGAGTGAAAAGAAAACAGATATTACAACTATATATACAGAACACAGAGAGACTCGCAATAGTTTTGTCTTTATAAAATTGGAGTTTCATTTCAAGTATTAACTTTTTTATACATTTTTTTTTAACTTGCTATTCATTTTATTCATTCTCAATGTGTTTTACAAGGGGAAAAGGGGCTTGTAGTCCTATATACATGTACATGTATGTAGGGTGAGGAAGAATGGGAGACTTTTGCATTCTGGGTAATGGGCGATGGCAATGGGATATCCATCAAGTTCACCCTTCCTTTTCTTTTCATTTACTTGTCAGCCCAACAATCTTGTAATGTATCAGCCAGCTCACTTGTAGGTACATTCACCTAATGAATTATACATACTTATATATAACTTTATATAGAGCAGAGTTGTGAGTGCTCCCTGTGAATCTTGTGTAGTCTCAAACATCACTCTACTCATCATTTATTTCTGTCCAATAAAGTAGTTCCCTAATGACGATTCCCGCTTCATCAGTTCCCTTCTCTTTTTTTAACAGTTAACCCCCCGAAATCTGCTTAGAGTTTTCTTACTTTTTTGCACTTGTTTAGTTTGTACATCGTACTTTGCCGATTCAAATGCCAGACACATCACAAAACAAATAAATAATTAAAAAATCATCCAAATCCCCAATTTCTAAAATTAGACGTCTCATCTTGAATACTTAATTTAATGTCAGTAATGTTGTTTGCTTTTATTTAACATGTTTTCTCACAATGATTTATTGTTACTAACAATTTATTAGTAAATAAACAAGTGCAGTAAAACAAATTTTATTCACTCTTCTTGAGCTCGCAGACAATGCAAACTACAATTTGAAAGTGAACTATTTCTCTTTCTCTCTCTCTCTCTCTCTCTCTCTCTCTCTCTCTCTCTCTCTCTCTCTCTCTCTCTCTCTCTCTCTCTCAACACTCTAGTCATAACAAGTAGTACAATAAATGTACGGACAGAAGTATATTTTATTAAAATTGATTTGTAGTGTCCACAATGATTAAATAACGTGTGCTGTGTGTATGCGTTCACAGTTCTATTGTATTTATGAGACCAGGGGAAATATTTGCATATAAACGTGAAGGAAAATCACTTAGACGAAAATAATGAAACACCAAGGAAACTTCTTTTGGTGCTAGAGAGAAAAAAAAGAAACCCAACGAGCTTACGATTTAGAAGCTATGCTCACACAGAATACAGAAGAAACAACAAACTCGTAAAGTTTAACTCTCGCTTTTCATCAGAGGAAAACAAATGATCATTTGCAATTTGTAACCGATTTCTTTGAATGCTTGTTTGTATATTTGTTGACGACTTTGACTTAGTTCAATATTGAAAATGTACCATAAGAAAATGACACTGTAATTATTCTTATCCTATAACGATTGTTACGATTGTCATCAATCAGTTTGTAAACAATGAATTGTAAATAATTGTAAATGACGTTTTTTGAGCAAACTTGTTATGGAGGAACGCTTAAACAGTCTGACACGCATTAATCTAATATAAAAACAACAAAAGACAGGAGCGAGCAAGCGAGCGAACCAATCAACACGTTATTATATTGCACACGTTATTACAGTGTACAATCAAATGGCAATACCATAAAATACAACATGACAAATGAAACTTGTGACGAAGTCAGAATTCTCAATTTGTAACTCGTACCATTAAATCATAATACACACGCAGATCTGTTATCTATACTCGAAGAGAGTAGAGAGATATATATCTTTCCCTTTTACCTTTATCTTTATACAATATATAACTTGAAAGATAGTGTAAATATTATGACAGCATTTTCACTGATTCGGTTAGCTTACACGAGACACTTTATCAAGGAGAATGTAGAATCCAAAATCTTACCAAAATTAAATGCTGATCACAAGAGATTTGAGAAACTTGAAGCTTGAAGCTGCGAAACTCGTACAACACCAAAACGTTAATTAATACGTTGTGTCTGTCTGTACTTGTAAGTATAAAGTGAATCGTGTGTCCATATCTAAATTGACTTTTAGTTTCCATTGCCATCCACGTCAATCTCAATCTGTAAAAAAAACCTCAGCCGCAAATGAAATTGAATATCCAGTATAGAAATTCGATACTTGTGACTCGCTTTTTGAAAAATGAATAGATTTTCTATGCAGGCTTGAAGAAATCAAAAACATTTGCCTTTGAAATACTTTGAATGAATTCTACAATTACAATTCTATGCTAGGAAATGTCCTGCTATTGCGTTTGCATGTGCGTGCACTCTCATTGTCTCATTCTTCTTATTGTGAAATCACATTTCGTATAGGTAAAGTAAAAAAAGGTGTTTGAAAAGTACACGGGAATCTCTAAATTTTTTTCTCTCCAATGTGCTTATCACAAAACAATTCATATTCAAAAAATATATAGATTCATTTACCACCTTTACAAACATTTTATGATTTGACTCCACACAGAGAGACGGTGCCAAACAAGCGTGAATGACAAGTTGCATCACCACATTACATGACAACTCCACACGATCAATTGAGAATTGAGCTTCTCCAGTTACATTAAGTATGTTAACCATACACAATTTCATCGTTCCCGTAAACGTAAACATGAATTAAATCAGTTCATTTCCCATATGACAATGGACCATATTTCAACCGAGTCCCAGAACGCTTGAGACTTTTCTATTCCTATATTACAGGTTTGAAAAATATTTGAACATTTTGAGAAACATAAAAGATTTAAAAAAAAAAACAAGAAGAATTTCGAAGCATTCCCAATAATTCCAAATTTTAGAATGTATAATAATATGGAGTCTCTCCTCCATTGGAGTGAAACACGAGTGAATAAAAACCGGCCTCAAACCTTCATTCATTGGTAATAACAGAAAGGAAAACTCTTATGCATCGTTCAAGAATCGAGAGAATGGAAATGAAAACGGGAAAGAAACTTGAGGACAAAGAGGAGCACATGAGAACGACTTGTAGACATGAGACTTCATGCTTTCCAATGAAGTTGGTTTGTACAGAATATGCAAAGACTCGAGTCGAATAAATTGAATTTAGTTCACTTTTCTTTCATGTAATATTTGTAGAGGGAAGTGTGTATATTCTGTGCAGATACCTATGTTGGCTTTGTACATGTTGTAAGCTTAACAGTAGTAGTTTTTTTTTGTGGGTTTTTTCCCTGTATTACACTTGGTGAGAGTTGAAGTTTAAACGCGCTTTAAATCTATCCACAGAGGGATACGAGATACTGGGATACCTATACTATACGTGTGTGAGGAAAAGGTTAATGAATATTCTATTAAGAGAATACCCTCATAAAATTCAATATGTTTCAATAACAGTATACGAATTACGAATCTACAGAGAAAGGAAGAAGGAGAGAGAAGGAGAGTTTATGTGTAGTGTGTACACACTGGTAACTGGTAAAAGAAGGTCTATAAAATCTGACTGCATTATCAAGTCTTCGTTTCCTTCGCCATGTGTGATGTAAATGAGGGTCTGACACGTCTGTGCATACACATGAAATTCCATTGCTTTATAGACTTTGATCAGAACGAGTTAAATAACTCTGTGTGTGTAATATTATTTAAACTCCGTTACATCATTAAATTCCTACTGGAGAATTAACTAGTCGCACGATCCCTTTTGTACATTTTTTGTATATTGATTGTACGCATATATGCGTACATATACAACTTTATGTACTTTGTAGGTACATTGAAAAATGCAGCCAATTCAAGATTTATCCCAAATCAAAATAAATAAACAGGAATTGTGCAATGCTGTATACGCAAACATCAAATTCTCTATAAGCATAAAAAGTAAAAAATATAATAAAGTTCTTGCACCCTAAAGAAACACTATATTCACAATCAGTGCGTATAGTAGTAGATAGTAGAATTAGTAGATACTGTGTTGTACACACCTTGGTCAAATGTTAAAATCTGGATTTCTTCAATTCTTATTCTCTTTTAATCAAAAGTCCTTTCACATTTCACTGGATGAATAGCATTTTTTTTACAAAGAAAAATAAAAGATTCCGTATTCCGTATTATTATACCGAGGCATTTCTTATTTCTTTCATACTTGAATTTAAATAATATCCTTATGCATTGTCACGGAAAATTAATTTCCAAGTCTCTGAATGAAAAACATTGAAAACTAATACATAATACATATACAAAAAAGTAGAAGAAAGAGAGAAGGCTGTAAGTTTTCCTTGCCACCACGAATCAAGATGCAGAAGACGAACAAGGTTAAATTATGACAGACCCTATATATGTATTACAATATATACAGATAGGTATATTGTAGGGAAAACATCATTTGGATGAGGATTTACAATTTACATGCAGGAAACTCAAACGTGTGCTTTTTTTTATATTTTCCACCCTCCTAAACAGATATCCATTGAACATTCATATATTAGAAAAACAAAACAATGCAGAGGGTCTGAAAGTAAATAAATAATTTGCTCCTGCATTTCTCTTCCATCATAATATCATATGCATCATCTTCTGTTTATACTTTATATTTAGGTTTTGATCTATAGGGAAAATTAATTTCGTGAACAAACTTTACGGTACAATGTAAACTTTAGACAAGAAATTCAACCACAAAAATAAACTCTGTGTATATTCTTCCACACGACAATAAACTATACCCAAAACTTGAGAATTTAGAATATTTGGTAAATATCTCATGAATGCGACATCATGTACACTGTGTACACACTGGAGGCAAGAGAACGATTATCGGACGTGATTTTTACCCATGATACAAGGAAAAGAAAAAAAAAGAATTGTATATACAACAACACAAGCTTTCGAGTCCACCCTGTCCACGTGGAAGGAAACAATCGTAAGGGAGTCTCTCGCTCTCTTCTTCTTCTTCTTCTACTTCTTATAGTCACTCCACTAGATCATAGTCTGAGGTATGATGATGATAAGTTTGTCTCACTCAGAGAACAGCTATAATTCTATGCTAAGTAGCATGTTTTTACGTGAGTAGTAGTCAAGTAGTGATCTCAAACATTCTTCATGTTCTTGCCTATAAAAGGAATTCAGAACAAGTGAATCTTTCTAAACGAGCCCTGGTGACAGTCATTTATGTCAAAAAATCCAGTTCCCCTATGTGAGTTTCAAGATTGAAAAAAAACTCAAGACTCGATATCCATCCCTCACACACACACAACAATCACTTATGTCCCTCCAAATATTTTATGAATGATATTAAAATTCAACGTTTCTTGTTTTCCAATTTTCAATTAAATGAAACTTTAAGTGTCAACTTAAAAACTCAACAAACAAAAAAATCAATGCAACCAAAATCAAAAAAAAAATTCCCTTGTTTTCTCTCGCAATAAATAAAGTACAAAGATTTCATATGCTACTTTATCGACACTCTGATGATAAAGTAACCGAGTAGCACCAAGTGTCATGTTTTCTTCTCCTTTTTCTACAGTTATTTTCCCTATAAGTTCAGCCCACATCGAATCCAATTCAGTAGTCAACATTTGTATCATCGCAGAATCAGAATCCTTCGCATTTCCTATACTCACAGTAAAACATAAATAAATGGATGAAGTACAAGTTCAAGCCAAAAAAGTATATAGTTTTTTCCTTCGTGACACTCCACATTTGACACTCGTATGGACATTAATCGCTCGATGCTCAACCAACTGTAAAACAACTGACCAAAGAACTATATAGAGAGTCCAAGAAAATGACACTTACCCAAACGCCATCGTCCTCCCATAATCAAATTCATTTTGTATAGTAACAAGTTTTTGCACACACTTTTTAAAATAACTTTTAATAAACTAAACTTTCCGTTCATTTGCTCAAGTATACAAAATATACAAATACAAATGAAACAACGATGATGTCAATAATTCACAGAAGAGAGACATTAGCGAGAGCCATTCAAAAAGAAAATGAAATATCAATTATCTGTACAAGAAGCCCCTCGTGTGACAAGTGACCAACAACACGCACGTTTGAGGAGATCCAGATAAAACAAAAACAATTGATGTCTCACTAATTTTAATGGCGATCAAGCACACTGAAGAAAATATAGCATTGAACGTTTTTTTTTTTGTATTTGTTTATTGGGCTGTCTATTAAAGACAAAAAGAGGCCACCGGAGAGATGAAAATAATGTTATAGTGTGGTTGATTATCTTTAGATAAAACTTTTATTTGACTGGCCCTTGTTTGTCCAAGTTGAAGTCGCTCAAGATCAAGAGTTTGAGGAGGAGAGAGCGAGAGAGAGAGGGAGAGAGAGAGAATGAAAGAAAAAACATCACCTTTCCAAGAGAGTCAAGCTATTACTAACGATAAGGATATGCAACTGGCAAGTAGCAACTGGACATGAAGAGAGCACATAGTCAAGTGTATGTGCTCACACTCACTCACGCACACACAACACACACGGAGTCAAGAGTTGAGGTGAGGCGAAGAAACAGAAGAAACGAGAACAAGTGAGCAGACGGTACAGAATGCAATGCTCAAGTCAAGAGAATTTGAAATAAGAGATGCTTTTAGCCATTATATAGAAATGGGCAGCAATACGCAACCTTCCTAACCCCAAACTCCAACACCAACTTGAACATCTTACAATTTTCTTATTCATTCGTCTACACTTCTACACACAGTACACTCTACACACACACACACAAACACATTACGTCGTCACTATCACAAGTCAAAGAAGTCTCATCCATGGACTTTATTACAGTACAATTTTCTGATGCGGTAAATTCCATAATGTAGATTGAGTAGACACGTTTATTGAGCAATGAGATAAAAGTGAGACATTGGAATGATCAAGTGACTGGAGTTACTATCTGTATGTACAACCACAAGGGAAACAGACGCCAATCATCATCTCTCGTATACATTATACAATACATACATAATACATACATACGATATATGACATATCCATTTTCTCTCAATTCAATTTCCTCCCCATTCCTCAATTTTTCAAAAATTCAAAATACAAAACCATGTCATACATGGAGATTCCAAAGAGTGGAAAATTTTCAACTTGTCTATATACATCTACGTCTTCATTTCCTATGTGCACATTTTTTTTGATATGATGGAGCAGTCACGTGGGGAGAACAAGAGAGAGAGAAAGAGGTTAATCATCAATCATCCTCTCTTGCGTTTCAGTAGAAAACCCATTAAATATTTCTTCTGTAACAGAATCTCGCTTAGTTTGATCATAAATTTTGTGAATTTTGAATCGTGAAGCTGATACTCTGATGTCAATACATCTCTATTCTCTATATATGTACTTACATCTCTATTCATCTATATGCGTCATACATCTGCGACATTCACAGGGCTTTTATGAATTTCAATTGTATAAAACTAAAACTATTCCCCATAATGCCATAATCTTTTTTCTTGTCCTCTTCAATTTCATTAAAACTATTATAAATTATGACAATATCTGTATACTTGTTTGTTGTTCATCCTTTCAGTTTTATGAGCTGCCATCACAAATCATAATATTTGTGCAAAATTAACATTGATGATAGATTTACATTTAATTTCTAAATTAGACTTTCCTCCACGTGAGAGTGAGGACACACCGTTCAAAGGAAAACAAACATGCCAATTTTAAAATTGAAATGAAAGACGTCGTAAATCCTTAAACTTTTTTTAAGACTAAAATTGTAAACTCAATCACCTTTTCACAACCTACATCGTAAATTAAAATGTACATACGCACACATTTTTTGAAATTTGAGCAATGGCAAAATAATTTCCTTCTTACATTATGATTTCAGAAGATACTTAAAAGGACATTTCAAGCCATATGGGAAAAACTAAAAACTATATAGTAAACAATAACTGACTATACACATAATCTTTACAATATTTACAGGAGAATTAAGATTAAAATAATAAATAACGTATGTGTTCTTTCTGTCATGTAATGTATTGTTGGTTTTGTTGTTTGTACACATTTGGAATTAATTGAAAACGACTTTTATAGTTGTATGTTGGCGATTTGAGGTCGTATCTCAATATCTTGATAGTAAAACATTAAAATTCATGCGACCAACTCTCTCGTTCGTTCGTACATACAAACGTACGAACGACAGGCGACACAAGTCAAGCAATGGGGCAAATGAGCTGAAATGCATTTTTAAATGAGCTTGACATTAAATAATTTGAAACGATAAACTGTGTCTTTTGCCTTCAAGTTTGAGAATAGTGAGAGAGAGAGAGAGAGAGAGAGGAGAAAAATATCAACTTTTACTCCGTCTCATTATAATTCACTTTCCGTCTTCCCCCCATGACTTTATTCACATTTAATATGAAAATCAAAAGAACGTTTGTTTTGGGTTTCTGTCGAGCATACGTTTACGTTGGTCTGAGTTTATAACAAGACCAAAAGACCATTGTACATTGTTAATGAGTATGTATAGTCAGTCACCATCACCAGTCCACACCGTCGCTCCCCCGAGAGAAAGAGAGTGCGAGACCTCACTCTCTCCGACGACAATAATTTACAAAATTTGACAAAGTACTTGCAACTTTATACTTAGGTACATTTTACTCCTCAGAGCTTCAACTAGAACGTCTAGAACTTGGAGCTCAGGAATGGAAAAGGTTGAGCTGGAGAACGCAAGAGAGGAAGAGAGAGAGAGAGAGATCTGCGAATTGAAATTCAGAGTTTCTTAGTCATCTTGACAGACGGGAAAGTCGAAGACGAAGAGACGACGACAGTGATGGTGACGACACCCTCTTATATAAAAGACTCTTCTTTTGACTTACCGCATTCTCTGTAAATATATCATCCTTCTCACATGCTATGGGTTAATGTAGTGGAAGAAAGTAATAGTCCACAGAGAGAGAGAGAGAGAGTAAGTATAAACTATAAGGGGATACTATTGTTATAGTAAGTATATATGAATGTCTGTAAGATTTCGTTGAGATGCACATTGTTCCCACATTACATGTTCATATATGAGTACCACATTGTGTGTGTATATGTAATATGTAGTACTATATCTACATATTTATCTACATAGTTCAACCATCGTAATATATAATAATATATACTTTTAAACTTTTGGCAGAGACAGCTTAGAACATGGTGAAGGCTACAGATGACCTAGAGTACGGTAGACGGTGTGAATTACATAAACTATTGTACATACACGACGTCGACAAGGTATTTGTTACAAGTCTGTCACTGGGAAGGAACCATGCAATGCTTGTATTCACCGCTTTTATACTTATTTACTCCTTTATCCCAGCGCTCCAAGATATATTTAAGGTGAAACCTCAAGTGTCAAGACTAAAGTCTGAGGAATTTTAACTCTTGAACAGTTTGCAGCAGCAAGACGAAGAGACGGCTTTTCACTTGAACTTTCTACACTCTCCAGTACACACAGTGACGCACACACACATACACATCAACACCATTCATGAGCCTTTTCTATGCCTCACGAGGAAAAAAAATGTTCAATTTAATAAAAAATTCCACTCAGTGAGCGTGAATGATAATGCTGGTGATAAAACAAAGTATGTAGAAGTATAAGCACAAGTACGCATGTAAATATTCAATAAATAAATATTGTATCGATGCTTTTGCATGTATAGTTTCATTTGTCCGTAAAAAAACCACGACTACAAATACAGATTTAATGTATGAAAACTATGTATATATTTTGCTGGTTGATTCATTTTCGCTATTTGTCACTTGTCGCACAAATATATAGCAGACGGAACAGATTTGAGGAAGGATGAGAGAACATAAAAAAAAAAAACTGTGAATAACGGGGAAAAAACCAGTGAGTGGCTTTGAGTATCCCAAATGAAATGGAAACAGCAGACGACATTCGACATTCCTCGTTTTAATTTCAAGTGTAAAAGTTTGACTTGGTGTACTTGGTAGAATTGTAGCATTGCATTGCTGCTGAAAAGCCGCACCGGAAGAAATCTGACAGGAATACACAAATAGGGGGAGTGAAAATTGAGGGAGTAACGGCAAACGGAGGAACATGCAACTTTTAGCTCTCAACTCTCATGGAATCACAGAGGTTTTTCTCATTAATTGTATTTATTTTTACTTTTTTTAAACACACAGGAAATGTGTTTTCTGCTCATATTTGAAATCCTCATTAGTTAGGTGCTAAAACGTACACGCTCGGATTTGTATAGGCCTAATGTGGTGATGGTTCATACTTTCATACGTGTATAGAAACACTGCAAGGCAAAACAAAACAAGAAAAATGTGTATATTTAGTGGATGAACACATTTATTACGATTTTTCTTTATCATTTCACCTACTGTCTACTCGAAGTATGTAAATACACATGATTTTATTCTATTAGATAAATCATGCAACAACAACAATGCAGGATGTTCATATTTCAATACCTATAATCCTATAAATATACCGAAATGGATTACTCATCACTCTCATTGCATGACCAACTTTGAGTTTGTTTCAAATGGAAGATTTTTACCGAGAAAAAGATTGATCCATGAACCAGTTTTTTCTCCATAGGGTAGATTGATTCACTTTATTTCTGCGTTTCCATGTAAACCAAAGTAAACCAATTAATCACCAGTAAACTTACATATTTACATGCCTACATAATACCCAACTGTCCCAACTGTGTATTATTATTACATAACTTAACTGATATTAATGGTGTAGAATACAGTCTTTTGAGCAAAAATGTATTCATGTGAAGCCACAGTATTTAAATGTTTGTTAAAAATTCAACAGTACATAAGTATAACTGCCTCAGAATTGAACATTTAATGAGCCAGCGCTATGCCGTCATGACAAAAGATATGGTTGAATGAGTTTTCCATATATTTACAAGAGATCGGAACATTCATTGAGCATTGAGCATTCTGCATGACACACAGTAAGTAAGTAATAATAAAGTAGGTATATATGCTGTGCTGATGGCAGTTTTCAAACTGACGGCTTCACAAAATCTACAAACAAAACCAGGTGCTGCTAATATGCATTGCAAATTTACCGAATAAATGGAAATTACTTGCTGTATACGTTTTAACATATACAATATACAGCTGTAGTCTATATAGGAATACCTGAACTTTATACTATGTACATTTATTTTCAATACTGCTTTGTACATTGGGAAGCCAGACTTTTCTATACACTCAAGAAAATTGTATATGCATAATATGTATAGTGCCATACTCTAATAAATTTCTGGGTACACTTTTATATAGGTATTACAAATTGTAATACAAGTATCGGTATATATATGTATGTACAGTCTATAAACTTAAATTTACACAGAATTTTGATTTGAAAACATTCAACAACTGTATAGAAAATTCATCGCTGCATAATTTTCCACTGCAAGACTGGCTTTTTCCTCTCTCTCTCTCTCTACAAGACACACAAGTAATTGTTCCACTCCCTCAAATTTCATTTCTGCACATTTTCAAATTTCAAATCCATGGACATACAAAATGTACACACACATTCTTATGCAAAAGAAGGAGTCAATATTATGCAAAAAGAAGAAACAAGTCACCGAAAAAAAAAATAAAAAAATTCTACAAAAGTTTTTGAGTTGAGACGTTGAGAGTATCACAAGACCAAATGAAATGAACTAAAAAATTGTCCACAAGACACAAATGCATAATATATTTCTTATTTCTCCAATGCAGCAGTATCTTATATATGTACTTTGTCGCTTAAACAAGTTAGTTTTTGGCAGGGTTGCTCAAAACATGACTCGAGACCGCAGAAACATATATATCTGTATAGGTATATTTACTTCATTACTGTCATGATGCCTAAACTTGAAACTTGCTATTCTTGTTGTATAGAAAAAAAGAAGCACGAGTATATTAACATTGGCGTAGGAAAGTTATACAAAGCTGCTCAAATTAATTTACAAAGTTTAATTAAGTAAGGTCTATGTACTGTACAATACTGTACAATGTACATGTATATAGTATACATAATATATACCCATTCAATGACTTGGAGAGAAAAAAAGGAATGAGCGGGGTCGAAAAGTTTATCGCCGAAACTGGCAGCATAATATGACTAGACTGCAATTGGCTCGCAACGTCAAAGCCGGTTAAAGGGACTGTATCTTCTAATGATCTCTCTTCCAAATATACACATACATAGGCATATTTTGTTTACATACTTTGTGTGCAAATGCATGTCTTCAATAAGTATATCGCTAACCAAAATCAAAAATTGTTAAAAAATCCCTTACCTTTATATAAAAGTCACTCACAAGAAGCTGGAAGCTGGAAAATCAATCAGAACTCTGTAATACAGTGTCTGTAAGCATATATTATAATATGGAAAATCCGTTAACTTCCCAGCAGTAATTTTATCGTAACAACTGAGTTGAAAAACACAGACTAATTCCACGCAATTAAAACCGCACTCACTTGACAACTTTATTTATTTATAATGAAAAGGAGTGTGATGCAACACGGGATTAGGAAATTGAAATTAAATCATCCTAAGTATACACAAACACTGCCGCCTGTCTACATGCCGAGCAGTTTCTTGATAGAATTATTAAATATTTAAAAGTATTTACAGACTTGATCGCTATTGGGATCTGCAGGAGATTGGTAATAAGGAATAACGAAAACACAGTCATGGAATTCCACGCATGATGATGATGATGATGATGAGACTTGCATGATGCATATTGGTATGTCTGCAGCCTTCAGTTCAACAGTATTATTATCGTGTCTACAAAAATCCCTTTAAACTTTAAACTATTCCTGTCACCAACTGTCAACTGAGAGTTCTTGTATATTTTTTAAAGTAAGACGTTGCCACTGTTAAAATAATAAAATAGGAAAGAGAAGGAGAGAGAGAGAGAGAGAGAGATGGTTGTTGCTCTAAAATACTAATGTAATTTGTACGTTGGTTGATTCAGACGACGAGGATTCTCAACTTGCAAACGGAATAGAACGAGAACAACCTCATGGAGCGCCTTTCCACATTTGAAATCTATGGCATGGCTAAGAGTGCACTAGTGGTTCACTGTATAACTGTGTACATAGGTATACCAGTTTTTGCTTGTGCCTTTGTATTTCTCCCCTTCCCAACAACTCAACTCAACAACAATATGTAGTAATAGTTCCGAGAAGAGAAGAGCGAAATAACCGTTTCTGTATTCGTAGTAGTACACAGTCTGTATATAGTATAGTTGTAGTAAGAGTAAAAGTAGTTGGTATTTTTTGAATTTTTGTTTGTCGTCGTTGGTTTTCGTTGGTTGTGCGGAATCACTGAGCTTTTAACATTGATGATGAAACTCTCCTCTCTCCTACCCTCCTCACTCAAAGCTGGTTGAAACACCTGGACAAATTCCCTCCTCTCTCATCATCATAGTTGTCGTTCTCCGTTTGCGTGTATGTTTGTAGATTAGTTTGAATGTATGTAGTATGTACATACCAATAAGTTTAATCATACACTCATCTCCATTAGTCCTCACGCTTTCTGCCTCGAAATTAAAATTTTGACTTTAACTACACCCCAAAGATGTTTACATGCCAGCTAAATGACGATGTCTCTTCATTAAATGTAATTAAAAAGTTAATAGATATATTTTGTACGTGCAGAGGGTAAGTATTAAGATACCTGTGCGTCTACTTTTAATCCAACTCCGCTTCCATTTATAGTTTAACTTCTATGCCTTGTCACCTTTTACATTTTTGTCTAAAACTAAAGAAAAAGGAACAGTTTCTCGTCGTTGTGGACTTTTAAACACGGGAGTGTATTGTATTTTAATGGATGTAACTGTGAAGATTGATATTTAATCGTGGACCATGGACTCACAATACCCCGAAAGAACAAACTGACGAGGACTTATTTAGAGTTGATCTGGTGATGGTGAAGTTCATTTGACTTTTGCGGCTGACAAAATGTAACCTTTCCTGGCTCGCTTCCCTTATAAGTTATAACTGTTCGACTGGAACTGAAGGAAGTTAACTAGAAAGAGGAGAGAAGTACCTAAAGTTGTTGGGTAAAGGAATGAAAGTTAACGTGGGTCTGTACTCTGTAGTCTGTAGTAATGCTGGGACTGAATACCTAAGTAGCAAGCAGTTTAAAGGGTTGCAGTCTTTTCAACGGAAATGGGTACTGGGTGCAAGGGAAAGTACACACAAAAAAAAACTTTGAGTAGATATGTGTGTATGTGTTTCATCCGGTAACTATGGAGTGGGGAAGAAAATACTAGTGCGATAGATAGATAGATGTTAATACAAACTTTCCGTCTACTCCCTTACTCACTCCAATGGCCTTACATAAACATAACATAACGTACCTCTGCGACTATGATGAAATACAGATAGAAAGTCTATATATCAAATATCGAGTCTACTACTAAATCTAATACATTGAACAGAAAAGTCTTTTAAACACAAATTTTCAATTTTAATATAGGTATACTTAAAAGTTGTCAACGTTCTCGAGAGAACTCAGTACAGAACTCTCGATTCAACTCCACTCTGTAGCTTTAGATTTTGTTTATAAATTCCGTGTATTATTGACGTGAATGTTTTCGTTAATGTTGATTCTGTCCTACAATATTTGATTCTGCATAGATATGAGCATTATTACTGCTTCAGAGTTTCCTGGTTTCAAATGAGATATTACATGCATTAGGAAAATAAATACGAGCACGGCTTTTATACATGTAAGGGCGTCCAATGGATATAATACTACACACACACACACACGCATAAATAGCTACAGAATATACGGAAGAATTTGGACATTTTTGATGGTATTTTTTTTCGTGCGGATGAGGACTGAGAAAATAAAAAAAAAGGTCGTCAAAAACCCATCGTTTGTATTGTTGAAATGCTTATACCAGTCTACTGAATTGAGTGGAGAATTTTTATTATCCGCAAATGTGTACGCAATAGGCTGTGTGGGTGAATGCGTGATGTAACACAAGTTAAACTACTACAAATTTCACTTAAATATCTTTCCTGCATGTTGTCAATAGGTAACTACGAAATCTGCTCTGGACAACTTATATGCAACAAAAAGGTATATGTAGGTGAGCCCTGATATTATTTCCAACTACAGACGTATATATAATACTTATTTCTCATACTAAGTTTCAACAATGTATTAGTGAGCACGAACGTAGCTTGAATAATCGTTTACATCTATTTTCCATCTGTTGTGAATTGAAGTTCCTAGCCTTTGTTTTAATGTTTTATCGCATCATAAGGCCTCACTTCTCCAAGGAAAATGTAACGTGTATGTATATGGCTCATGCGAGCGGTATAGGGACGAATATGTGAACCCTCATGCAGGCATCATTGTATTTTAGTTTAGTCTATACACATTCAACTTCTTAATATGTACAAGTGAAATGCGTAGCATGTTTAATATGACGAAACAGTTAAAGAAATCAAATATTATAAAGAAAGAAATATTTTGTTATGAAATCGGGATGAAAGTAAGAAGGAAAGAAAATTTCCTACCTTTATAATTTAATAATAATAATGTGAGATTTGATACTACACGCATCCCTACGGGACGAAGGCCTAGTGATTCACTACGTAATTCACAAGTTAATTTAACCCCATTCACCATTAGCTAATGAACAGTGAAGGCGTAGTTAACGCCTATGT
>JAIUND010000705.1:0-56430 GCA_034699125.1 Gisinianus flammeolus
TATGTGTATGTGTATGTGTATGTGTATGTGTATGTGTATGTGTATGTGTATGTGTGTAGCTCAAACCATTTCGGATGAATTGCTGTGGATCGCATGCATGAGTCTCAGGTTAAGAGTATGCATGAATAATGACTCCTGACCAAGCATCCAAAATGAAATGAAAAGGAAATAAAAGTAATCCCGGCGCCTATGAAATTTTTCCCAAGCACAAAAGCCAACGCTCGTATGTGTTCAAAAAAAAAAACACACACACATATACATATACACATGGGATAAGGAATAAGGAATAAGGAGGACGGAGGAGGTTGATATAGTCTGGAAAATCTTTGTTACATAAAATGTCATAGTTATTTACATTGCTGGTAAACGTATAGCAAGTAATAGCAACCAATGTGTGATGTGTGATGTGTTGTAAGTTGAAGGAGATACGTGTCTTTGGCTTTTGGCATTTTCTCTATTCCTCGTTACCTTTGAAGGCACCTGGTACTTGATGCGTATACATAAGTATTACATATACAGGCTGGTTCTTGTTCTTGTTGGTGCCATGATGCAACCCTGGCAATGCAATCCAATGCATCTCTCATCTCTTTCGACTCTCTCTCATGATGGTCGTAAAAATGAAATGGGTAAAATCATGCTCCTTTTGCCCTGGCCAGCCTTTAGTGCATAATTAAAGTCGACAGTTGAGTCGACCGCTTCAGATTTTTAAGGCTTCTTCCTTCTCTCTCTCTCTCTCTTTTTATCTTACCTCTTGCACCGTCAGTCTTTTTTTTTAGTCATCGCTGCATCATTCAAAATCATGGAGTGAATGCAAAAGTCAATTTTTTCTTCAAGTTGAATTTCGAAATGGAAATAAATTTGTGGAGGAAGATGATTTGTAACTATATTTGTTGTAAATTTCAAGTAGTCTGGATGTGACTGGACGATTTGTTTGTAGTTGTACATTATTATAGTAGAGATTTGTAGGAGGAACAAGCAACAAGATTTTTATACTAGGTAGATAATATAAAATAAAATATAATAAAGGATTCTAAATGTTGTAATCTTGAAGAATGAGTTGAGCGTTCGTTCATTTGTGTATAGTGGAGGGATTTGGACTAGTAAACTTGAGTAAGAGACGTGTATGTAGACGTAATAATTTATTATTTATTGCGACTTGCGACTGAGTGTTTGACTTTGACTGATTGAGCATCGCCGACAAGGATGGAGGAAAATATGAGATGAGATGAGAAAGAAAACAAAAAAAGATGAAAAGTCCATTTCCATTTGGTTTTCGAGGACGTTTAAGGTTTGCAATTAGTCGTTGACGGCAATGGCAAGTGTATTCTCTGTGTTTGTGTTTGTATGTAATGCTAATGTTTGTATCGTTGCATATATATGAATGCGTGCGTGTGCATGTGTAAAATAAATGACTAAACAGAGTGTTTAGCTTTGAGATTTTGAGATTTGGTCAATTCAAGATGAATCCATGCAGGATGAAATCATGGTACACATTTTTCTTGTGATGGTTGTAAAACTTGCAACAAGTTGTGTACAAATCAATACATCATGACCATAGTTGTAATTTTCAGAAATAAAAGCTTTTTTTTTTGCATGCATGCACTTGTCTATCCATTTTTTATGGTTCTTTTATAGACTGACGACGAAGACGACGACGACAAGGAATATGATTTAGAAATAGGGAATACTTGTGTATACGGGCTAATGTAGTTAATAAATAAATGAAATGAAATTCAAAACTAGATTCAGAGTTTTAATTTAGCCCATGTTATAAATTAAAATTAAAACATTGAGATGGAGCGATAAGATCTTACAAGACGGATTAAAAGCCCTTTTTTTTCTCTCTCTCTCTCTCTCTCTCCGTTTGTCTAATGTATTCTAATTGTAATTGTATGTACTCGAAGGCATTTGGTATGTACAGAGAGTGTACACACATGTACATATGTGGAAAGATTGATTGATTTGTAATATGGTTTCATCCGCGTGTACATTTCAAAAGAGCTGAAAGCTCTGATTCTAATTCTAAATCCAATTCCTATTCTAATCTCAAGCCCTGTTTAGTCAGTTTCAGTTCCAGTCTGAGTCGTCTCATCCTTAGTGAGAGAGAGAAAGAGACAGAGAGGAAATCCCACGCTTCAAAAGAGGAGTGTTTCATTTAATATGTAAATTTTCAGTCGAGTATGTAGGTGACCATAATTTAAATAGTGACAAACGGCGGCTGTGTGTCCATTTTCCTTTTCCCTGAAAACAGATTCCTCCATTATGACGGTACACTCATCCAATCTACACACAAACACACACACACACTCAGCTGTGCATACTAATCCAAAATATATCATGTACACAATATATGGATACACGGTTATGGACTTGGTTTTAGTTTTGATATTTGAATTTCGGGTTTTGTCCTTTCTCTCTCTTTGAATGCACGTCCGTACTCAAAACACATGCATTCATGCTGAGTTGTCTTGATATCGTAGCTATAGGAATCTGTAATTTCTAATTCATGCCCGGTATGAATACTAAATACTCTCTGTGCTCCTCCATCTCCAACTCAATGCTTTTCCTCCTTGCATCATCATCATCTTCTTCATGAAAATCAAAGTCTCTGTATAGACGAGAGAGAGAGAGCATTTCCGTACTTGCAGTTGTATTTCGAATTTCGACCATGACATTTCCCTTGCACTCTGTACAGACAACCTCAGATGGAGATGGAGAATATAATAGGAAAGTAAACACATGTAGCAATAATTTCTATGTTCTTTCTTCTCTCTCCCTCTCTCTCTGTCTCTCTGTCTCTCTGTCTCACTCATCTGCGGATTGAGGATTGAACATTATTTGTAGTGTCAGACTAATGGAATAAATACCCATAGGCTTTCAAGTTTGTATTGTGTGGACTTGTGGGAAGGATCCTTTCAATTCCATGTATGTGTTTTGTGTGTTGCCATTCAAGTTTTATTTTTAGGAAATTTCGTCCTGTCCCAAGGACTTTATGTATTGTATTTTATTATGTCATAGTTTGTATCCAACATAGTACATAGTACATAGTGCCGCACACACATGAGGATGTTTTATATCCGTATTTGGAATCTGGATTTTCTACTTCCTAGTTCCGACCCAGGGTTTTGGATTATTTCATATTATGATATTATATTGTATATGCGATGTGTATATTGTATATTATAGATCGTATTGTCGGGAGTAGACAGGTGGAGAGGTGCAAAGGACGAGGACGTTTCGTCTACGAGTGCATAGAGGTTTTTTAGGGATACCTACCTTCGGGAAAACCTGCAAAATTCCCACGGATCCTTCACACAATTTCTTTATACAGAGAGAGAGAGAGAGAGAGAGAATCACAGCGTCCTTTTTATAATTTTACTAGTGAGAGAGAGAGAGAGAAGAGAGAGAGAGGTGGGTAGTGGATGGTTGGACAAGAGATTTATCATATTCAGATGGAAATCACATCTTGGCAATCCAATGGTCGTCGCCCTTGTCATGGAAATAATAAAATTGTGAGTGTATGTGTGATAAGCTTTCATATATATGTATGTAGAAAATATGAAGGTAGATGTGTATGGGAATGTAGGTATATAAAACACTCGTGCTAATAAAGGACAGTCGAGTTTTAAAAAAGGTATACCATACAGCCATATACATACGATATATACTGTGAATGTATTGAGATTCAGTCCGCGTTCATGTTTGTTACTGCCCGGGTCCATTTTATCATCATCATTTGTGTACGTAAACTGGCCTATATTTGTGTATGGAATATGGATATATGTGTGTAGTTTTTCAAAGGTAAAAAGCCACGTACGTCCCCCTTTTTTTTTCTTTTTTGTTCTTGAGCATGGTATGTATATTTACATGCAGGTACTGGTACATAGTACATACATATGTGCATGGACTGACTATGGGTATGTGATGCGAGAGAGTTGCTCTGGCTCACTCAAGTCTGACTGAGACCCTTTTTGCCTATTTCAGTTTTCCCTGTCTGTCTGTTTCTGTATATGTCTGTATTCTGTATATAAAATACATTTTTTTATCCCAATGTGAGCCAAAACTAAAGAAGAAATGAGTTGGGTGATCTTATTTAGAGTTGAGTGAGTGACGTAATATCTGTACATAGTGATAGTAATAGTTTACTATACCTATATACACTATATGGACACTCTTTACGTTACGTTACGCTAGTGATCCTTTTCACACAAAAAAATAATAATGAAGGACCTACGTTGTAGGTACATATCGTATGGATAGGAAATGCAAGAATATTTGTGATAGTATGCGGAAGAGCATCATGGTCTCATGGTGCGGTTCCCTTCTTCTTCTCTTCTCTCTTCATTTTTTTTCTTCTCCCTTTTTTTTTTTTTTTTGAAGGGTCAAAGAATTATATATTTTCCATTTGTATTATACATTAAGTAGACATATATATACATAGAGAGAATGTACCCTTTGCCACTCACACGACTAGCCGAACGCAATGGGCGCTTTTTTGTAGTAATAGTAAGTTTTTTTCTGACTCGTAAGTTGTAGATTGTAGTTGTGTAACCAAAGCCTGGACTGGAGATAGCCGAGTTTTTTTTTTTTTTTTAAATACATAGTTGATTCATTTAAAGTTTTTTTAAATGTTTGTATACATTATCAAATGTGCATGCGTTTCTGTTAAAGGAAATTCTCGTACGCTTTGGACACGCGCAATAGTTTTTTTTTGCTTTTGCATGCACCACCACACTGTACCAGATTTTTAATAATAATAATTATTATTATTGTGATGATTAATATTGAGTATCATATCGATCGAGAGTCAAGAGCCGAAAGGATATTTGCTTATGGCTGATCCTTTTAATTATCTGTACATGACAGAGCGTAAACACATTTTTTTATTCGTTTTCAACTGTCGTCTACATGTGTTAAATACATTGAATACTTGGCATTAAATACAAAATGGATATTTTATAATGTACACATACATTTATTTGTCAGGTTTAATTGTAGATTTTTATTTGGTAAAGTTGTGGGCATTGAAATATACGTTTACTTAAATTACGGGCAAGTTGGTTGAGTGTTGGACAAGGTGACAAAAAGACCTTTGAGATTTTCAATGGAAGAGTTGAGAATTGAGAAGCAGGTTGTCGTCTCCTTTTCCTTTTGCTTTTACTTTCACTCTCTTTCTTTTGATATTCTCAATGTGTCTGCCTGTGTGTGAGTTGATAAAATCTGTGTCTGAGGATGATGTTTTTTTTGTGTGTGTGTGAAAAGAAATGCTACATCCACACAATTTGTCCGTGTGAAAGTTCAAACTTTCGATTTCTATCAAAGGTTCCTTTTTCTGTGGAAAAGAAAAAGGAGAAGAGACGGAGAGAGAAGAGGGGATAATCTTATTTTTCCTGGGTGGATGAGTAAATTTCCGTGTGGAAAAAAAATACAAGAAGATGTTCATGAGCAGTTTCATTATTTGTATATGAGGAAACCCTTTTTGCTCCATGTTTTTCTTGTACATGTCTGTGGAGTGGAGTGGTTTTTTGTCTTCTCTCTCTCTTTCTCTCTTGGGTTTTGATATAGAAAGGTTGTTTTTTCTCTATTTTTTTCTGTGAGCGTGGTGGAAATATTGAAGGTGGATGATTTTTGTTTAGAGATTCAATCAACCCATTCAAGTTTTCTGGGACCTTAAAGCATAATATACATATTTTGTATGTAAAGGAGTTGACCCGATATTTGATCGTGTTTCCTCTATATCTGGAAAAGAAAAGGGGGGAGAAAAGTTTTACTATGTACCTACTTTTTATCTGGAGTTGAGCTATCATGATGAAGAATTGAGCATTGCGCCAGGAAAAGCTAAATGCTACACAGTGTAGTAGACTTGCTCTTGTACAAGTAAATGGTGGCAAGAAAAGACCTTGTGAGTTCATAATGTTTTATTATTTGCTAAAAAAATATCAAATTTCATGTGTGAGAGATGCATTTTTAGCCGCTCATTCAACCCCAAGCAAGCAAGTCTCGATTTCGGTTTCAGTCCATCTCAACTCTGTTTTGATTTGACGTGAGGGCATTTAACCATACACAAATGATATGGACGACAATGTGTGTGTGTGTGTGTAAATGGTTAAATTCTATATCCGAGAGTTGCTCAATTTTTGTCTCCAGCACTCCCAACTCTCTATACTTACTACAAGCTATTTGAAAAAATGAATGGAAAAAAGACAGCGGAGAAAGAAATGTGAGGAGAGTAAAGTGCATTTTCTCTCTCTCTTTCTTTTTTTTTTATGACGATACTCAAATTTACAAACAAAAATTTGAGATGTGAGCTTTTGAGTATAGTTTGAGCTTCCAGTATTTTTATTTTTATTTCTATTTTATGATGCGTAAAGATGATGAGGATGATGATGATGATCGTATCGTGTGTGAAGATTATCATTAGGAAATGCTGAAAGTATTATGTCATAATTTGTCTGATGACTGTTTGTATATGTTTGGGTGCAGTTGGAAGAGTATCAATAGAATGATCATAAAAACTTGAACTTGAGAGAGAGAGCTCGAGTGTGCATAGAAATAGAGAGGGTAGAGTTTATACATATATGCAAATGCAAACATATTTAATTGTTATTGCAATATTTCTACATTTCTTTACGTCCATTTAAAGTTTAGTGTAGATTAGAGCGAGTTATTTATCAAAGTCATTAAAATTACATCCAAGTCTTTTCTCTCTCTGCGATGATGGGAGACAACGAAGACAAGTGAGAAGCCTAACACACATAAAAATTAAAGTTGTAAAACTGTTTGTGTGTGTGTGCGTGTGTGTGGAGTGTCGTGTTGGTAATAGAAACATTAATGTGAGTACCTAGTTGATATGTAGATGAATATAAGTATGTATTTTTATATACGGAGAGGGAGATTGAAGAATGGAGGAGGAGGAGAACAAAAGGGGAACGATAAGACGACGGCGACAAGAAAATTCAAAATGACAACAACGACGACATTCCTCTCATTTCTTGTATCATCTGTCAGATAGCTGTCATTTTGTGAACCTATATGAAATTACCGACTCGACGACTCCTTTCTGACTCTCCACTTGCAATATCTTAACTTAACTCGATTCGAATTCCTATTACCAGAGCGAGAAAGACTTTGGCTTTTCCCAAACATTAACAACGGAACCGTTCCTCGTTTATGCATTTATACTTTATACTTGTACTTGATACTCGTGGTCGTCATAATGTATTTTAAATGAATTCCGAATAATAATAATAATAATGATAGATTTTTTTCTTGGGAACTTTCAAGCGACTCGTCGTAAATGAAGGAATGCGAATGTCTCAAGTCATAAGTAATAAGTATAAGTACATTTGATGGACAAGCCCTAACGTCGTCCGCGTGAATATTTTCTTGAACTTGACAAATTAAAATCATTTGTCTTCTGTTCTTTTCCTTGATCGTGAGATTGGTTGGGGAGAGAGGACTTCCCTTCTTGCAAGAATTCTCAATTCCGACCAAATTACATAATGAACAGTCAACTCCTTCTCTATAATGACCAATGAATGAAAACGTGTCTTCATGTCTTGTACAGAAGTATTTGGGTCTGTAAATTAATGCTCGAGCAGGGTGAATTCTAATTTGAGTTGAGTTCAGAGTTATCTTTAAATTGAGGAAAAATTCAGTCATAATGATGTTGTCTATTTTTTTCGAGGAATTTCTTTGGATACACGCATTTAAAGTATTGTTGTGATGATAAGACTGATAAAATAATATCTCATTGTTCTATATAAATGGGGACTCTGATTGTCGCATGTCCAGAACTTTGTATGTACATATATATTTGCATTATTTTGTATATGCATTTCATTTCCGTATACAGTATTTATTTATTTATTCACGTGGATGGCTGGATGGAGGATAAATGAGCAAATGTTGAAGGTATATTTAATGGTAATAATATTCAGAAGAGTCTCCGTTTCCCTCTTCAGCTCTTGCTGGACCGGATTTTGAGAGTTGAGCTAAAGGAAATTAAAATATTTAATTCTTCATGGTTGCGTGTGTGGCACGTTTGTTTGTTGGTTGGTTGCTTGGTGTTCTCGTTCTCTCCTTTTCTCCTTCTTGTTATTGTTGTTGTGTCGAGTGTGGTGTGGTGTGGAGTTTTCAGACTGGGAACAACCAGACGGATTTTCTCAGTGTCATTACTACATTGGATGACCATCATTCTACATTACATTTTAACCTCACCTTAAGATTCCTTTCTTCAAGTTCTCCCAGTTTATATACAAATACAAGAACAAGAACAACTATACACAGGTATACAAGTTATTTTGCAGTCACATTCAATTTCCCTCCCTCGTTTTCCAGTCACCACACAAACATGAACAAACACACTAACTTTTGGAATATATAGAATTTCAAATAAATGGTGTACACGTTTTTTTTTCTTCTTCTCGTTTTCATTTAGCCTTTTAGATGAAATTGCTTTATGGGAATTGGAAAATTTCCTAAAGGGGATTATTTCATTTCGTGTATATACGCGTGTAATTTTTTTTATAATCGCAGACTTGAATTCTTAATTATGAGTTTCCAATCGGTATTTTTTTAATTGAAGAAATTAAACAATTATGCAAGGAAAAACTTGAATCAAAAAAGTTCTCAGGTTAATTAAAATGTGTGTGTGGGTAATTTGTGGGTTGAATTTCTTTAGCTATATGCCCCCGATGATGAGTGAAATAAAATGCCCAATGAGAATAATAATGGAGCATGTTAAATGATGATTTATATAGACATTGCACACTAACTATAGTACAGTACTTTGAATGATAGCTGACAATACGTAAATAAATCTACATAGAGATGTGTGTTTGGGGAGTGTAGAAATTTGAATGGAAGTTTTGAGTTACGTTTTTTTTCATACGTATTGAAATATGGGAAGTATTGGGAAGAAAGGAAAGTGGGGAATATCGAATATAGATATATGCATATAGAATTTTCTATGAAGAGTCGCCGTAATTTATTCTCTCATGAGTTGTTTAGTTTTGAAATTATATTATTTGTTTGACAATTGCATTTGCCATTGCGATTGCAATTGCACAGGCATATAGATGAAGGATTATTTATTTTATTTTATTCTCTCTCTTTCTCTCCTGTCGATCGAATGAATGGGAGTTTTCCCTTCCACAAATACACACACACACACAGTACACACACATTGAGTAATACAGTAAATTGTAATTGCTTTGGTTTCCTTTGTGCATCCGGGTGTTATTAGTTGTCTGATTCTCGTTCTTATTCTTATATATGTAATATATTATTTTTTCCCAGGCAAGTTGTTTCTATATTTACTGACGAGTGTATATAAATACCTACCTATGCAGATATATCCAATTCTCCAATGATTTTTACCGAGGATGAAGGTGCAATCAAAAAATATTCAGTCTTGATAATAATAGTAAAGAAAATATAGGGAATAAAACATGTTAAAGTTCTCGTCATTTACATACATAATATGGACAGGGGATTGAGAGATGAAAAACCAGAGCAAGAGAGAGAGAGAGAGAGAGAGCAGAGAGCAGGAGCTAAATAAATCAGGAATGAAGAAATGAAAAGATTTCCTTCGCAGGATATTCATCGTCAGTATTTGTATTCACATTCGTATACATCAGCTAAATAGCTCCAATATGTATGAATACAAAATACAAATGAATGTTATAGAATCAGAAATTTCCATGTCCCGAGTTGTATTTCCTATGTATGTAAATGTGTATTGTGTATTTTTATCTGTGTATGTGTATGGTTACTTAATATGCATAGAAAATCTAATACTTTGTCCATTGACATTAACATATCTTTTGCATTCCCCATTCTCTATCTCTTTCTCTCTCTCTCTCTCTCTCTCTCTCTCTCTCTCTCTCTCTTGCTGTTGTACATGAAGCGAGATTTCCAGTGAATGCGAGGGTAAACGTTTGAAATCCATACAGAGTACGTCAATGAACATTAAGTGAAACCATCATGTCATCGTCATTCCAAGCCAAATACACAACTACACATACGATATAACTACAGTGTGCGAGTTTAGACATGTGAAATGTAATAATGTGTGTATATTGAAATTGAAGATTCTGAAGCGGTTGTACATGTATAGCATTTGAGTTTTGAGCTGTGACATATTTTAACTTTGAGTTTGGGAGATTTTGAGATTTGAGATGAGGATTCATTTTCATTGGGGGTATTTAGTATTTGGTATAAAATAAAACTGTAGTTGAATATGGAATATCTGTAGTGATATTGAGTTGCATAACCAATTCAGTTGGAGAGAGAGAGAGAGAGAAAGAAGAGGGACAAGTGAAAGATGTTCAAGAGATGGATTTACATAGATCTCTGTATGACTATGACTATGCGAGGCTGAAGATAATAAATGTTGGAGAGTTTGAACTGACTCTGAAGGAGATTGCACATGGTATTGTTAATGTGCTCCATGTGCACACAACTGACTCGCTCTGACTTTCCCACACTTTTTCAGCTGTGTGTTTGATGGTGTGCTGAGGCTGAGGCGGAGGCTGTGTGGTGGTGAGCGAAGCATACAGTTTTGTTGTATTACAGCAAGGAAAACTCTTATGAAAATGAAGAGTTGTGAGTTGTAAGTTTGAGCTAAATCTCTGTCAGCCCTCCTGCTCTTCTCATCTTCTAAAAACTCTGTCCCGTTCAGAGAGAATCAAGTTGAGAATCATTTGGGATTCACGCTCTCCTTCGTGTGTAAGATACATCTATACTGGGAAAGAAAGTGAAAGATTCTCGGTGGGTTTTGTCCCCATTGGCTGAATTTACTGGGTAGATTTGGTGGAAATATTATATGTATGAAATGTGAAATATGAAAAATGAAAAGTGGAACTTTTGTTGAGGGGGAAATTCTAAATGTTGATGCTGATGACGAGAATGAGAATGCTAGTTTTTTTTACCAAACGAAACGACACAGTCTAATCCTGATTGAGTACCATTTAATTTATTTTTTGTATTTTATAGTTAGGGTTTACAAATACATTTATCTTACGCGTTTTAACGGAGAAGGATTTCTCTCTTTCATTTTCGTCAAAGTCGTCCTGTACATGCAGGTTTTGAGTTTTTCCTTTCCCCCCATTGAAATGTGTGGCTTTTATTATTATTTAATTATTATTATTATTTATTGGGGTATTGAATTTGTATTTGTATTGGTATTTTTGGTATTAGTATTGAAACTATTGAGAGTAGTGACAGCCTGCTGAGTGAGGGAACTCCAAGGATTTTTGGTCTTGATGTGGAGAATAAAAATCGACTGATGCTGTGCTGCTGCTGTCGTCGTCCTCTTCTCTCTCTCTCTGTGTGTCTCTGTAAAACTTCTATTGAATAATGCCCGTAGATTTTATACATATACATGTACTACGAATACACACACAAAGGGAAATATCTAGAGAGTCTGTAGAATGTATAACATGTGACGGAATTTGACTGCGTCGGGGAGAGATTTGAGAGAGTAGCTCCAGCTCCAGCTCCAGCACAGTTCTTTGTTAGGTCAAAACTGAAAAACTTTGAAAACTCAAAGGAATGAAAAGATAATATATAATATAGATTACATGGACTCCTCGAATGGAGAGAAATGAACACCACACGCAGCTTTCGGTTTTCCTTTTCACTGTTCCTCTCTCGCTCGTTCTCGCTCTTTCTCTTTTTTCGTATTTATATTTATATATTTATATATAGCTTTACCCCTGTCTCCATTTTACAGATTCCACAGCTTCAAAAAAATATTTGGTGATTTTAATCATTGTTTTAACAATTTGTGTACGGGATTTTGATGATTTGAATATGAGAAAAGGGGTTTGAGTTTGGATATTCGATCAGTAATAAATAAAGTGCAAGTGCCGTGCTGGTGCACATGCAAAGTTACCAGTTTTTCTTGATTTCCTCCCAATTATGGCGAGTAAAGAAGAAAAAGAAGAAGAAGGTGTGCTGGCTGTTAGATATTAGTTGTGATGATATAGTTATAATTATTACGAGTCGTTCCGAGAGTACCAAGAGAAATAATAATGAAGGATCGTGTAGTGAGTTTGTATTTCACACAGGATTGGATGGTGCGGGTCGGGAAGAGTGTGTGGTAGTGGTGTGAAATTGAGAGAAAGATGACAGGGATGCATAAATATGCTAGGTCATAATTAGTTGTTGGCATCGTCATTCCTTTTCTTCTTCTTCTTCTTCTTCTTCTTCTTCTTCATTTCTTGGCTCAGTTGTTGTAGGTCAAGTGAAGCGCTCACAAGTCAGAAAAGGAGAAAAGACATTTGAAAATGGAGAACCATGTTTTTTCATATGGGATTTTATTTTGTTAATTCCAAGTTTGACGTTTTCCCATCATGATGGGAAAGTTCGCACATGTACCAAGTTTCAATGCAATAATGCAAACAAATGCACTTTTCGGATTCTTCAGGGGAAAATAGCGATAGTAAAATGAACAATGCGTTTACGATTTTAATTGTAATATTTCAATGTTTGTCCGACTGTGAGATGTGATAAAAAAAACTGTGTGTGTATGTTTGTGTGTTGGAATCGTATCATATCATGTGTAATTAAAGAAATGTGTTGGGACAGAGTTGTTTGGATATTTGAATGGATAATGATAATGAGCCGCCGGGGCGGTTGTGATTTGAATTTGACTAGATATACATATTTGGTGGGTTACTCATGGAGCGCCATGGATGTTTTTGTTGTGTTGTTGGGCCAACAACGTCTACATGTTTGCCTAGTGTGTATAGTAGTCAAGTCATCATAATCAGCATCAGAAGCATCGACATAATTTCCCCCCGCAAACTACGAAACAAGAACATTAGCGGAAAACTCGACATTCTAATAGTTTTCCTTTCCTCTCTCTTTATCTCTCTCTCTCTCTACGTTGCTATCAAAATCAAATGGAGAGAGACCGGACTATAAATTCTTACCTCCCTGTCCAATTCTCTCAAAGACTCCAAGTCATTCCATTACCAAGGTTTTTTTTATACATCTGTATAAGATACGAATTTGATATAGAGAGAAAAGAGAGAGAGAGAGATTAGATTAGTTGGAGCATGAATATGCAATAAAATAGTGGCCAGTGTCTAAATCCAATGGCCAATGGTTTTTTCTCTGGTTTTTTTCACCCTTGGTTTGGAATGGTCATAGTTAGTCAGAGGAAGCAATAGCAAGAGGAACATGTAGGCTGGCCTGAAAGATTATTTATTTCTGGAAGATTTCCTCGTTTTCTACATGTACAGATACGTGTGGAGTGTATGAAAGTGTATTGTGCATGAATTTGTCGAGTGTAGAGTGTAGACTATACACACGTGATTTTAATATTATACGTGCCATTTGCATTGTTTATTCTCAGTATCCTCCAGATTTTCTTGAACTAATCAACAGGATTTTTCATGGTTCAAGAGTGTAAAAATCCTGTCTATAGAATCCAGATTGGATTACAAGTTGGGACTTGTAAAGTGGTAGAAAGGGGGAAATTAAGAATATGCATGGAATTAGAATGACGATAGTCAGTGGCTTTTCTCTCTCTCTCTCTCTCTCTTACGTCCAAGCTGTTCGGAGGAATGAAAGTAACAACCAGAAATGCAAATTTTTTTATAGTTGGAGAACAATTTAGTTGATTTCGCACGTACTCCCATGGGCAGTCATCATGAGTTTTTCTCATGGTGAGGAATGTATTCGTATCGTATAGTTAGTGAGTGAGCGTAGCGTGTATGTGTTTATTTATATTTAGGTTTGGCTGAGATGATGATGAGGAGCGTTGAAACAGGTACGGGTTTATGATACGATGTTTTCATATTCCACTATACACACACACATGTATAGAATGTAGTAATGTAGAATGGTGGACTAGACACTTGTCAAATGTGGATTTCCACATTTGAAATTCCAGTCCTGTGGTTTTTCTGTTGGTCGTTTGGATTTTTCGTTTGGTTTCGTTTGAATGTGAAAGGAGTTTAAATAAGTTTTACGTTTTACCAGAGTTGTGGTTGTTCTTGTTGTTGTTGTTGTTGAGCATGGCATTGCATTGGGTAGAAATGAGGAATAATATAAAGTATAAAGAGAAAGAGGATGCGCAAGTACCACAGCGAGGGGTTACGTCGTCAAGGAGAGATACATTGGATAATTTCTGCCTACACGTGATGTGATGTGATATGAAATGATATAAAGTGATGTCTTTTGATCATATTCAAAGTTAGAGTCAAAGTAGTGAGAGTGCTGGGCAAAAATGCGTATAAACAATAGGGATAAGAGGCATCGCATAGTTATATATGTAGTATCTTCTTGAAGTTGATAAATATGTATATGTATGTATGTATATGCATGTAGAAATGTGGATGGTGGATGGTAGATGTATAGTATTGTATAGGGAGGTTCAAGTTGGAGGAGTCGACCGAGTTGATGTTGATATGGAACAGTCAAAAAGTAAAGGCAACGTTTGCCACCTGTTGCTAATTAAAGCTGACTTGTTTGGTCGTATATAGGAAGACTAGATTTCCTGTCCAACAACAGTCTTTATACTTTATACTTTTAATACTCATAATCATACACACACACACACACACACAGTAACTCAAATATTTATGACGAGGACCTACAGCTACAGCCTACGTGTACGTAAATATCATGTGTCTTGGCAGTTCTGTCGGTCTGTGTGTACTGTGATGATGTGAATGTGAATACAAGTACCATTTTTAGTTGGACAATTTTGCAGTCAATCAAGATGGAAAGCATTCTCCGTATTGTTCATCCTGGATCTTGTATTGTGTATTGGAATTGTATGTAGGTACAACTATACTTTCATGGGAAATATTTCCTTTGTTTTTATCTGTAGAGAATAGGGTATTAATACTTGAGCAAATAAAATAAGAAATAAGTATTTGAGGGTACATTTAATGTTTATGGATGAGAGAAATTTATTGTATTTTTATTTTATATAAGTATATATCTATACGTTTTATTTCATGTACACTTTTACACAAGGAAATGGAAACGTCTAGTGGTGTCTTTATGATGTTGTGGATTCAATAAATATCCGCTTGCTGCTTGTCACAATTAGAATTGTGTAGTGGACGTGAAAATAAAAATGTATTGACATGTAGTGTAATTTATCTGAAGAAATGTGTAATGTCTAATATGTCCGAATGTCTAATGTGCAGTGTACAGTGTAATGTAGTGTTTGATGATGGAAATGGATGTGAATGTGATGTGATTATTTATATTTGATATTCCAAGGCGGCCTTTCATTTTATTATGGATCATTAGGAGTTAAATCTAGATGTGCAGATAAAGGTGCATGGAAAAGGAAAGAGGAAAAGAGCTCCCTGTAGATATGTATATGTTCGGTCATATGGTAGAGAATATGTAGAGATATGTGGAGTCGTCGTAGTCGTCAAAGGTGGAGAGTTGGTGTGAGAGAGAAAGAAGGGCAAAGGCGAATCATAAGCGAAAATTTATATTGCGTCCATTAGTATTGCTTGGCTAGGTAGATAAATAGGATATGTGTGTGTGTTTATGGCGCCAGCTGGGTAGAACTTTTTTTCCGTGGGAAAATATTATTATTATTGACATAGAGAGTGGATCCCCGAGTCTCTCGCTTTATTCTGATGAGAGAGACGAGCGAGCGAGAGAGAGAGAGAAAGAGTAGAGCTGGAGCTGCTCAGACTGTTCCATGTGCTGGAACTACTTGTTGTTTCATCGCTTACTCTTACTTGTACTCGTACTCTTTCGTTAGTGGATGTGGACTGTGGACTGTGGACTGTGGACTGTGGACTGTGGACTGTGGACTGTGGACTGTGGACGGACGGACTTGCCATCCACATTCAAGCCCACCTGCCGTCAGTAAAGGGCTAATCATTTTCTGCGGCTTCAACTCACTCACATTTCATTCCATTCGGCGTAATCTAAATGAAGACAACTTGAACACTAAACTGGCTCCTCGGGTTTACTTACTCCTTTAGCTCAAGCTTTAGCTCCACTTTTATTTCACAACTTCCAACTACATACCAACTATATCCAATGGACACAAACAACAAGCAACAAGCAAGACAAATAAAGCAAACTGTTATTGTCGACTCCAATCTGCAAATTTATACATATAGAAACAAACAAACAAGGCTGTAGTTGTAGTTGTAGTCATTAATTCCCATCCTGACGCCATCAATTGTGAGGAGTTGAGAATTTTTTGGATTCAAATATTTCAATTGGAATATTGGAATTCCTCTGGACATTTCCATATTCTAATCGGCTCCTTCTTTTCATTTGGAAATGTGAAATGTGTATATAAAATATGCTAGAAACAAACGAACTGTACAGTACAGGATCGTCTTGCGTAACCAACTCGAAAACTATATAGAAAAGGGATTTGTGCAACTGCTTTCACCATAACTAGCAAACTAAATGTCCTTCAGTCCACGTGTTTCCATCAATTATCTCTCGTTTTTTCCTCCTCTGAACAACAAGGAGAAGACGTACGATGAAATTGAAAGACAGAGAGGATAAATTTATGCAAGGATTCAGAGAGAGAATGGATGGTAGCAAGATTTCAATTTGTTTGGAGTTTGGATTGAATTTGAAATGGGGGAACGAGGAGAAAGAACATGATACAACTTTTCTTGTACACGCACTGATTGATTACACACGAGTTTTCTAGAGCATAAATCATCATATATACGATACAGGTGCTTCAGTTTAGTCCCATTCTATATTGCATTTCATTTCATTAAATTAATAATCCCCATTCCGTCTTTCCAGTCTGTGTACAAGAAATTAAATTAATTTAAGACAGAGAACCAGAACTTTACAAGTTTCCCAGGAGATACGATACACATATACATGAAGAAACTTTTGCTAAATTAAATTATAAAAATGTTCAAGTTCATGCTCATGTTCCCGAACATGTAGATATTTCTGGGGAGGGCTGTACTCTGCACTCTGTACTGATAACTGATAATTCTGTAAATCCTGTATAAAGGAGTTGTGTGTGGATATAGATAAGCCATTAAAATGTATACATTTGTATTTGTTCGAATGAAATGGAAGAATTGTTTGAAGGCGAATAGAAGAAGGAACAGAAACAGAAACATAAACAGAGGGGGAAAATGATTTTGTGTATAGGGTTGTGTTTGTATTGAGTTGGAGATGGGAGTGACGTCAATAGGTAATGATGATACATGATATTATAATGTTGTATGCTTGAGTTATGTACTAGATACGATAGTAGTAGTTGTGTAGTGTAGTGGAGGGAGGATATACTTTTTGCGAGGATATACATACTTGATAGATTGGTCAGAGATATGGAGAAGAAACCAAAAGAGACATGAGATGTTCATGTTCATGTAAACTATCCACATACAGTCACACAAGTACATATATACAAATATGTATACGATACGGAGTAACTAGTAAGTACTACTCGGCACTCCGTCTCAAAAAGCTGTACAATGTACAAAAGTACAACCTGGAATTATCAGTTGCCATTATCCACACCACTTGCAAATCCCCCAGTCAAGTTCTCATTCGTGTGCATAATGATCGGGTAGCTTGATGCTGTGTGTTGTGTTGACTAGAGTACTAGAGGGAAAAGCTATTGTAATCTTATTGCAATTTCAATGATAATGGACAGGATGGATGGGAAGTTTTTTTTTTTATTTGAGAGAGAGAGAGAAACAACTGGACGTCTACACACAAGTTTTGTACCTGTGCATTTGGCGGTGTGGACGGACAGAGTCCCTATGCCGTCTACAGTGACAGATGAGTTTATTCCATGTGTAAATTTTGTTTATTCGGTGAGGTGGCATCTTCATATTCCCATGTTAATTACCTCATTTCTTATTTCTTACCTGGGGTGCACATTGTACACGGGAGACAGAAACAAGGGAAGGATGCAGGTGTTTTTGTTTGTCGCTTTCTGTATGTACGGAGTACGGATACTTACTTTCTGCGAAATAAAAAAAGAATGCTGCAACACGACATGACATGACTCATGTCATGTCACTTGACGGTATTCAATACACAATGTATTGTATTGTAAGATATGTTGTGGATTTCATTTTGTATGTGGAAAAATGTGGTGAAATTTCTGGTTTCTGGAGGAGAAGGAGACAAATCAATAAATGGAATGACAAGTCTAAGATTGTGAGGAGATTTAATAGAGATGTCACTGCACCGTTTCTTCTTTGTTGTTTGTTTGACTTGGTGAAGGGAAGGGAACAACGCTAAGGAAAAAAAAACAAGTCTTGTTCAAGTCTTGTAATGCATTTTTGTAGTTACAAGTTGTATTTGTATGTGTCAGTGTGTAAGTCCACTAGGAATTGGTGTTTTTGTGGGGAAGGTTATTGCGAGGAGTAATCATGACAATGATCCGATCATATTCTCAAGCTTGACGCTCTCTCTCCTCAAACGTTCATGCTCTGAGCAGGAAGAAGAAAACTTTATACATATTACATAGTTCTATCTATATTATAAGATAAGTATGAATTTCCGAGGTGATCCCATCTTTTTCCTCTCTTAACAAGTGTATTCCATTTCTATTGGAATTGCACACACGTTGCATATGGCATTCAATTTTTGAGGGGTGGAGTTTCTTTCATATATACAGATTATATTATATTATTATAATCTTCAATTGTAAATTGTAATTGTTGTCATTTTATAATTTTTTCATTGCCACACACACAAATGTGTGCGTATAAATTTTCTTGGTTTTGCTGGAGATTGTGATTGCAAGCCTTGTTTTTTTGGGAGGATGATGCAGGCAGGAAAAAAGACTAAATAAAAAAGGTGTTGCTCCTGTTGCATCTGTGTGTGCATTCTGCATGTGCAGTCAGATTTGAAATTTCCTAGTAGGTAATTTCAATTGAATTATCTCGATTCTGTGAGCGTAAATTGTGTGAATTGTTAAAAAATATAGGGAAATGATACAATGAAATATTGGTGTGTGGAGTATATATTGTTGTATTTTAAATTTAAGCAAAAGGGAATTGATTAGTCGATCGTATTGTTTGACTTGGTATAATGTTTGTCATTGAGACTGATTTACGAGTTCAGGTTCAGGTTGGGAAGGGAATAGAAGAAAAAGACGAGAGAAAGAGAGAGAGAGACTTTGGGAATTCGGGAAATTGTACTTGTCCAAGTGGAAAGGAAACGGGCATGTGCTAATGAAAATAAATTTGTGAGGAAATTCAAAACGAAAGCTTTCATAGCGTGTGCTGTTTTTGGCACAAGAAACTATTATCCACAAATCCAATGGCACACAAGTTACCTCCCTCCATTTGTCTATCCGTGTGTGTTGGTGGTGGCTATATGAGCATAATCAAATCATGTACGTACGCGGAATTCATTCTGGCTCATTTCATTCATGGATGGGTAAAATCCACACGCTGTATCCTCATCTGTGTGTGTATAGATATAACTACCAGTTTTCTGTGCATGTGTGAATGTGTGTGTGTGTGAATGTGTGTGTGAATGTGTGTGTGTGTGAATGTGTGTGTGAATGTGTGTGTGTGTGTGAATGTGTGTGTGTAGTTTTTAAAAAAGACGCACAAGTGCGTACGCATTATTTCTCCGTCGTGTGCATACGATAGTATAGTATGCAAACACACACACATGTAGTAGAAAGAGAGAATGTAGATGCCATGAATATTACATCACATCACATGAATTCGAATTGGACGAATGCCTCAGAATTTTGTGTATTTAACCATGCTTTTAGTTTTGGAGTTTTGGATGGAGGCATGGGAGGAAAGAAGTCAGGCAGGCGAAACATACGATGGAGAGAGAAATGCAAGTGAGAGAGTCAAAGGGTTCAGTTTTCAAGAGAACCCGAGCAAGTATTTATAGATTTTTGGTTTTTGATTCGGATTCAGTGGCACGGGTAACTCGTTTTGCTTCTTCATCTTCTCCTTCATGTTTAGTATATATGACCATGTTACGTTATGTTATGTGGATGCTTGTCACTTGACTCTATGTATGTTGTCGTGTGTGTGAGTTTGTGTACACATTACAAACGCATATATATATATATACAGAAACTGCGAACAGAAATGGAAAGTGGAAAGCTTTTTCGTCATTCCTTAAATAACTCGTGTGGTAGAAGTCAAAAAGACTCATGAACTTGGACTTGAACTAAACTTGTATGTGAGATTCCATGTGAGATGAGAAGAGATGAGATGAAATGAGAATGAGAACCATGAGTTTTCTATGCCGTTTGTAAATGTTACATTTGCGTATATTCGTATTCGTATTTTTGCCTCACTATATTGAAAACAAGAGAAGGTTTTCCTTAAATTTCTTCAGCGGCTAAAAAGGTTGGGAAGGTTTTTTCAAATTATGCATACATAATTTGTAATGTTTTAGAGATTCATTTGGAAATTTTGTATTATAATAAAAAAAAGTAGTCGTTTTACATGGTTAAACCTGCTGGAGCTGAAATGCTTGGACTTGCGATTATGATAAGGAAAATAAAAATGAAAAGGAAAAGTAAAACTTAATCTATACGGCTTAAGTGAAAACAGGTTGGATGTTGATTTTGAATTTGATTTGAAGGTAAAAAGGGGGAAGGTTAATAAAAATCCAAATGCATTTCCACTGTTGCTACAATTTAAATATGTATACATTTGAGGATTGAGAATGAAATTAAACTGTACTTGCCAGCACAGATTTAATATCTGTGAATATTTAGAATCAAATTAAAATATGTATATGTATATGGAGGGAAAAAAATTAATGTATGATTGTGGTGAACAAGGAACAAGTGGTTGAGCGTGTAAACCTGATTCTGGTCCTTCATCCAACATCTCTGATTTGTGTGTGTGTGTGTAGTGACTGTATACATGAAAAAAATAATTTACATTTTGTCACCAGTGCATTTCGAGAATGTCATAAAAAATTGTTTATATCCGTGCAAGTGACATAATACAAAATACAAATGAATAGAGCAAAGAAGAAGTAGAAGAAAGAGACAGAGAAAAAAAATCAATATTTACAATCAACAATTGTCGATTGACGACCGACCATCATCAAATATTAGACAGTTTTTCTTTTTCTTCTTTAATATTCAATAAAGTGATAACAGTGAGTGAGAGAGAGAGAGAGAGAGAAACTCTGGGATTTGATTTGATTCCTTCCGTCTCTGTACATTATGAATACACACTAACACAAATACACACGCGAATACACGAGATACAAGTGGGTACGAGTTTGTGTGTGTGAGAGAGAGATCCATGGGAGTACATCAACATGATTTTATATTGGACAGTGGGACTCTGGTGCAGTGTTACAAGGAATTAAAGGAGAAGAGAAGAGGAGGGAGAAAGATGTGAAGCGAAGAGTATAGTGGTCCAAAATGAAACGAAACTGAAAAGGAGAAGAAGAGATGTGTATTTCGTAAGTTGTATGTGGCAACGTCGCCACGCGAGACTCTAAAAAGTACTTGGGGATCTTGAAGGGATGAAATACACCATGTAGATGTAGAATTGTACAGAGAGTACAGAGAGTACAGAGAGAGAGAGAGAGAGAGAGAGAGAGAGAGAGAGACGGAGAGATGTAGGGGTTTTGTTTAGATTTTTCTTTCATTGGACAAAAATCCTCTTGAAGACCAAACGAAAAGTTGCTGTTGGAGGAACCTTGAGAGCCTTCTCTGCATATGTGTATGTGTTTGGTGTTTCTATGTCTTCCTAAACATATCTTTGGATATAACTACTCTCGGCTCTTCATCGTCGTAGTCTTCGTCGTCGTCGTCGTTTATCAGTATCCGTATAATAATAATGATATGTGTGTTTATATGTGGATGGTGGATGGTACACTCTTGGTTTTTAGGGGAAGTGTGAAGTAGTGTACGAGTTAGACTTTAAAGTTGGAAATGGAATTAGATATGATTTCCCATGCCATGCCATGCCATTGCAGTACATTGCATTGCATCATATCACTTCACATCACATCATATATGATGATTCCGAATCCTAATGTATGCATAATATCGCGAGTCTCGTCCAATTCCAAGTTCAGATACAATACGAGTACATAGCGTTATATTCCATATGTGTAGTTGCTGACTGTAGCAACTAGTATAGTATGTATGATGTAAGGAAACATATGATGAACGTTTACGTTTTACTGTGTGTTTTACATATAAACATTATGTAAACCAGAGATACTCGACTGGACGAACAACAAAACACATTGACTTTGGCTTTTGAACTGGAACTTTATATATTATTATATGCGTAAATATGTACGAAATCAACTTGAAACTGGCTGCTGTTACTGCTGTTACTGCAACTGACTATTTATTGTAGTACATATATACCTATATTATTCAGGGAAGAGTTTCTCTCGTTCTCATCCAGCAAGGCCCTATAATCGTAAGTTTGTAAGGGATTTTGATTCGTCGTCAACATTATTCAGTATGCAACATGACCACATTATTATACACTCTCCTCTACTTTACTCTACTCCACTGGCATATGTAGGGAACTGCTGCAAAGCGTAAGCGTTCCGACAGACCAACAACGAAACGAACAGAACCAGAGAAAGGTACCTCCACTCCACAGTCCACACACAAATACTCTCTCACACACACACACACATACACGAGGTGTACAAGAGTCTCGAGTACGGAAAATGTCCATGTCGAATACGAATACGAGTTGAATATGAGTTACATATATCTGTCTGTAGTTCTGTAGTTCTGTACTCTGTATAGGAACGGAGGAATATGTTTGGCTTTGGCTGGCTGGTTGGCAATGCGTAATAAGTCATAAGTGTAAGCGTAAATGTACACGTAATACAGATATGTATGTGTGTCTGTAGTCTGTGTTGGTTGGTTGCATTGCAGTCGTTGTATGCAACGCTAAACTAAGATTATAAGGGCTGGTGACTGGTTTCTTTTTGAGGGTGTTTGTTGGTTCGTTCGTTAGTTTGGTTCTCAGGGTGTATTCGAGTGAGCGAGTGTAGTAGTGAGACAGGAAAGGGGGTTGCTGGCTTTGGCTCTCTTTCTCGTTCCTCGTTGATGTTTACATATATGTGCTTTTTTATATCTGTATACGTCTACAGTTCTCTTTCTCTCTCTCTCTCTCTGGATTTTTTGATCCAGTGACTATACAGAGAGAGCAACTCTGTGTAGTGTGTACGTACATATGTAGTTTTATGGGCGACAAATGTAGAGATACACAGACTCAGTGGTGGTTCGTCCCTTATTTTCCTTACTCCTTGTTCACTTCTTCATCAGTCAGTCGGGTTTTGCAATTCAAGGCAAAAAAATCCTACACTTGATTTTTTCTCTCACTCTTTTCATAGCTTCTTATACTGGAGTTGTTTGGTTGTCGTCGTCGTCGTTCGTCCTCTCCTTCGTCTCTTTCTCTGTGTTTTACTCCTGTACTTACGCGTACCCACAAGCGGCAAATATATATAGTGCAGACACGTACATATCCATATACTCACTCCTCATAGAGATAGACATTGGTAAACAACGAGAAAAAAATAGCTCGCACTCCACACACACACACACATTTTCCTATGCTCACGCATATCCACCACAGTTTCACACACGTTAGAACTATTCAGCACTGAGCCAATACGAGTGCGAGAGAATCCACACACACACACAGCACAGTAGAAAGAAACGCAGAGGAAATTATCCCGCATAGTATTGGTTGAGTGTGCAGTCAGTCAGTATCTATTTTTTACTCTGTGTTTTGGTTCCGTTTTTTTTTTCTTTTTGAAAAACTTGTCTTCTTCTTCAACTCGTTCTTCTCGACACACCGAGACACTTTCATTTTCGAATATTCTTGTGTGTAATAGTTTGTGACTAAATCCAAATCGAAATATATAGAAATTTTCAAATTTGAATTTGAATTTAAAAAACTGAAAACGAGTGTGTTAACTTGTTGCTCATCCTGCTCACCTATACAATTTTTTATTTTATGTACTGTGTGTACAAAATAAAAAAACAACTTGCTGAGCTTTCGTCTTGTTGTCGTCGTCTCCCCTCGGAATCAAAAGACTCGGTTGAAATAATAATAAGAGCAACTACTTTATACATGTGTGTTAGTGAGAACGTGTGAAGTTAAAAACGCTTTGCAAATTCTACTCAAGATTTTTGTTTTCATCATTTGTCTCTCGTGAATTATTCATCGATCGCCAAAGTTTTTTTTTTAATAGTGATTTGTCCAGCAACAGAGAGAAGGAGAGTGTACGCACTTTTTGTTGTTTTTTGTTTGTTGTTTGACTCAGAGACTCTACACAGAAGCACAGTATACTCATATAGTTGTTTTTTGTGTGTACATATGTTATTTGGCGATTCCGTGCACAGACCACAGACTACTTGCAGTCGTCGTCGTCTCAGTCGTCTGCATTGAATTGCATTCACACATTCAGTCGCACAATCTTCACCTTCGCGCGCTCTTCCTGTCCACTTTTTTCCCCGTATATATATATATATATATATATATATTCTCCAAGTGACTTTTTTGATCAACTTTTTTTTTGTCTGTGCTACAACTTTTTCTACTACTATTATTATTATTATTACCTATACCGTTGTGGCGTTGCAGTTTCGTTTTTTTCTTCTGAACGCGCTCAACTGTACACGAGTTAAAAAAATATATGTTAAGGAGGTGAATTTTTTTGGATTGAATATATACAGAAAGGAGAAGTGAAGACTGGTTTGATTGGAGTTTCTGATTTATAAAAAAATCCAAATACAAATACAAATACAAAAATACTCTATAACTTTAAAGATTTTCCTGTGAAAGGATTTTTGTCGTCGTTCTTCCTTGTGATAATAATAAAATTTGCCTTATCCTTCTGTACTTTTAAAGTTCTCCTCACAATTTTGTTTTGAGAGAATCACAAGAAAAGACTGAATGCAGAATATTATATAAAAAAAAAAATGTCGAGACACTAAATCATAAACAAATTGTTCAAAATTTGCTCAAAAGTTTTTAACCACAAATATCCTCTTCGTCTATGGAATTTTAAAGCGAGTCTTTAACAGTTGAGCAAAGACAAAAATAAAAAAACTCTTTAACTTTATTTACCTACAGTTACTTTTAAAGTAACTACATTTTTTTTTGTGAAAAATCGTCTTAGCATTTTTGCTAAACCCCGGTCTTCAAATGAAAATGGCTCTCGTGGATTCGAATGGCCATGATTCGTACAGGAGTGCGATCATGAATGGGCTTCATGATGTCGTCGGAACGGATGACAAGGTAATTTCATCATAATCCGATTCACAATTCCCTTTAAAGTTTAAAAATAAATGATATAAATAGACATTATATATTATGATCCTTTTTGAAAATTGAAAGTTGAGGAGTGGAGGATTTTCTGATTTGACAACGTAAATAATAATCAAAAACGTTTGCTGGTCTTATATTTCATTTTTATTCCATGGAGAAAAATGAGATGGATGAATTTGTACAAAGTACGTGACGATCTTTCCATTCGTATGAATCTCGAATTTCCAAATGCGCATATTATATTATAATCACATGGAAATTACATCTAAACAGAAAAGCCGCAGCCACAAATTATTTTCTTATTGCAATTTTACGATGGAGAATTGATATACAGATATATATCTGTAGTAATCGTAATTGTGTACTTGTACTCGTAAATAGTTGTGATGGATGATGGATCGTTATAGTGAGATAATCAGACTTCTTGCACATGGATATTCCATCAGCATCATGTAAGATGGCTCATTTATCGTTGTCCATTCCTTCACATTTCCCATCCAGCATCCAAAGTACATACATACATATACGTATATTTTGTGAATGTCTTTGTGTGGTGGTGTTTTGAGGTGCATAATGGAAATTGTATATAGTTCTGTGTAGTTCAAGTACTTGGGTGGGTGAAAGAATCGATTAGTGGCTTTGCCTTTGTGACTTTTGGCGTTCCATGTTCTCTTCTGTTTCTACATACTTGTAAGTATGTAATATATGTATACCTCTACTGGGATTTGGGATTGTACCTACCCACACCTACCCTTGTAAAGTCATTATTAGTTTATTTCCGCCTTGGCTCTCTTGTCTCTTTCGCGTCCATCCATCGTTCTCTCCATGCATTTCCATGGTTTCCCCATGTCGTTTTAGTTTTAGTTTCAGTTTTAGTAATAAGTATAGATTGTAGATTATTTTGTATTTACCTCGATGGACCGTGGACAATTCTCTTTCTATACGAATATAGTTCTAAATATCTAAATACATAGTTGGAGTTGGAGTCTCAAGTTGTAACATTTCCTGTGCATGTTCGGCAATAGCAATAGCAATATCAATATAGGAATATCATGTATGGTTTATAATAATATATAGCCATTCACCGTAGGAATTGAATTGGCTATGGATTGACTTTGTACACGTTTTATTTCTGTCTGTCTCTGTAAGTCTGTACCACGTAGCACATAGACAATACAAAAAACGTATAGTTTATGCAGTTGACGTTCATTTGGATTATTTCTGTGTAAAGGAAACAGAAAGAGAGAGAGAGAGAATGGAAAAACAAGAAGTTGAATGTGAATTGTTCTCTTGATTCAGGGAGTTCTCAGGTTCAGGGTTACCTTGAACAGTTTCACTTGCTCCTTCTGATTCTCGATCGATCGAATGTGTATAATAAAATGAGTTTGTTGTTTGTTGGGCTGGGCTCTCTTATCAATATTTTTATTGACTACACACACACACACACATTCACATATTTAATGCACATACACAGTCAATAGTCAATCAAATTACTTAGTCTTTATTAGTTATTGGTTATTACTCAACGTAACTTAAATATTCTCCCATATGTATCCACGATGTATGGAGTTTCATTTCATTTCATCAGGTCTCACGATTAATGTATAGTTTGTCGAGTGTTGTCATCATCATCATCATCATTTTCCTCCTCGTCGTCTCGTTTATTCTTTAGTGTTAGCATTGAAATATACTGAACACTGAACAGTGGCAGCGTCACATGATGATAATATTAAATATTAATATAATAATAATAATCAAAGTCAATTGATTCTCCAAGTGCAAGTGAGGACATGGCTAGGTAAAATAAAGGTGAAGAGCGTGTAGTCAGTGTACATATGAATATGAATATGAGAATTGACAATGAGAAAGAGAGAGAGAGAGAGAGAATGGGAAAATCACTTTGACTAAAACATTGCCAAGGAAACTCTGTGTGTGTATGAGAGAGAGAGAGAGGATGTCTTCCGCCTTTTTGATGAGTATGAAGGATATTCTTAATGACTCTCTCGCGAATCTTGTTCCTTCATTATAATTCATTATATGTACCCTTTCATCTTGAAATGGCTAACGAGAACGACTATCAGTGTGTAATAATTTTATACACAAGTATTCAAGTATCAATTGTTTTGATATTTGAATGTAAATGTAAATGTAAATGGGAAATCGAATGCATATTATTTCATTTGTACACATTTTTAGTTGTAGGCGATGATTCTTGTCAGACACAGATTTAACTCAAATTAGAAATAGAATTGGGATTGTACACGAGAGAGAGAGAGAGAGAGAGAATGAGAGAATGAGGGTTATTTCAAGTTGAGCATTATTTTCATTTTCATGTACGAGTTCCCCGCTTAATTATGGGCGTTCACGATATTCCTTCCTTTAATGTATCGATGGGATCATTAAAGATTTATCTAATTTTACATCTGAACATGTACATAATTTGTAGCTTTTTGTATAATATAATATATATAATGGAACGGCAACGGCATATTGTAAGGACTTTAATCTTATTTAAATTTATTTAAATCTCGGGAATTTGATCAAGTCAATGTGATGTATTTATTAAATATTAAATCCCAATAATAAGTTTTTTCCTGCCTTGTATCAAATCCTGTTAAAATAATGCTCCCCAGTTTTTGTTCTATAGGGCTGTTTGCACCTTAATTTGATTGTAATTCTGGATGATTGTTCAGCAAAAAAAAAAAATGTTATCCTGTGGGTGTTTTGTTTTTTTTTTCTCCCTTCATTTTGATTTACAGTTTAGATAGTTGAAATTCGATTCGAATGTTTTGGCAATTGCATTTACATGTGCATGGCCAGTGTATTGCTGCGTGTTGTAGACTGTAGACAAGGGGCAGTTGTGGTAATTGAGTATAACGTCTGTCGTCTGTAGGTGTAAATGTTTGAATAATCTGTAGTAAATAATTGAATATTTTGTCATTGATTGGGATCGAGGGAAAAAAAGTTTATTGTTTTCCTCACAAAAAAAAAATCCAAATTGACGACGGACGGACAATTGAAGATGATGATGAAGAAGAAGGGAAAGATGAGGAGAGACAAGGATGAAAGTAAATCACGAGTAGTGATGAGTTGTGTGTCGTAATATGTGGAAGGAAATTAAATTGGAAAGGCATTTGTTCTACTCACGTCAGCTCATGTATATTAGTTAACAAGTGGAAGAAGAGGTTTCACAATACATACACATACACCAGCAACAGAAACAGCAACAGCAAGTTCAAAGTCAAGGAGTTTTTCTACGTTTTACGTAAGCTTCTTGATTGTTCTGCTTTTTGTGTGTAGAGTTGTATATAGAGAGACAGAGAGAGAGATTGTAGATGGTCTTGGGTGATACGTCGATAAAATGTGTGTCTTTCTCCTCAATGCTCAATGCTCAATGCATAAGAGTAATGTTGTGAGGAAAAGACTGAAGGTATGAAACCACAGATTTGGCAGATAGATGATGATAATAATGTAGAAGATTCTTCAATATGTTGGACGACTGACTTGTTCTCGGCGGTGTTGGCTACTCATCGTTATACCACTTACTTGAAGAAAATGGTTGCACATTGCACAGACATACCTACAATACATAGGTAGATATAATAATATATTATATATGTACATACATCAATGTGTGTGTGTGAGTAGTTTTTCAAACATCTTTTACACGGAGATAATGGAACATCTCCGGTCTACATGTAATATTTCTCTATAATACTTTTCCTCGTGGACATTTTATTTCACTGTGAGTGAGTGAGTGAGTGAGTGTCCAATGTAGGTAGAGGTACATACACGTGTGTATACATAGAGATACAGAAAGTGACTCCTCTGGGACTTTGTTCTATCATTATCATGACTACACAACTATACACATAAACAGAGAGACAAGAAGACATGAGATGAGATGAGACATAGTCGAGAGTAAGCATTTGCTTACTACTCTTTGGAAATGATGATTCAAACATGAGACTCCTTTTGTATTTATACGTATGTACACTTGCACACACAATGACTATGAGCAGATGACTTACGATGAGTTTTTGTGGGTTCCTCTCTGAGTTCTGGTGAGGTTTTGGTCGTTCAAAAGTTTGGTTTTCATTTTGTGTGTGAGAGTGAGTGAAGTGAATGTGGAAAGATTTCTCGATGATTGCACTAAATTATTAGTTTTGACCCGTAATTCTTTTATTTTATCCAGAGTTGAAGTCTTCTTTTTTTTGTCTTGGGTTTTTTTTTTCAATGAAGGAGAGAGACTGGGTTAACACTTAACAGTTACATCATTTACATGACATTCGAAGGACATCATGGATAATTCCCAATGTCGTTTTAGTGTTTTTTAAGGATTTGTGAATAAATTCTGGAAGGGAACCCTGGGATTTTTATCCGTATGGATATTTTTTATGTTGTCATCCACGCTGCTGTATATATATATATAGGTTATAAAAAATCTAAAGGGGGAATCTAAAGTAAATTAGATCTAGCATGACGACAAACTTGACAAATGACAGTGACAATGAGAATGAGAATATAAGAATGGTCGTGGCGATTGGTTTTTTGGTTGGGTATGTGTGTGAGTGGAGATATTACATATTACATAATGTGTACACACTACACACACACATATTTACTATTTATTATGTTGAGACATTGACGTTGAAAGTCAAGGTGTGGATTATATTTGCTATTGAACGTAACCAAATGACAAAATGACAAAATTGTATTGCATTATTATGCATATTCCATATTCAATTTCATCGTTCCCCTTTTGGCTCAACGAGTAGCTAGCATTTATAAATATGCATGTGACAATGACTCCGTTTTGAATCGCATTACTACATATAATATATTGCCAATACAAAAATGTATATATGGTAAACTCGAAATATGGAGACAGAGACAGATCATGTTTTAATCTGAATTTATTAATGAGCTGGTGGAATATATATATTTTTTTTTTCCTTGATATGCTTATTCATCATCCCATTTAGTCAATGAATGAATTGAGTGGGAATGGATTCAAGTCCTCGTGATCAGCTGAGGATAAGGAAAGAGTCCTTCTCGTCCCTTTATTCTCCATTTTGAAGTGTAAAATGTAAAGCATCGGAACGAATTCCTTTGAGTCTGTTGCGAATTTAATGTTTTGATTTTTTCCAAACTAAATGTCTGAAGTCTGGAGAGAGAGAGATGACGATGAGTCGACGGAAATATTTTAAATAATGATCATGAGCAAAAAGCAAAAGTTATTGGTTTCCATTGGAAAATACTCGCAGCATTTTTACGAGTCAGTCGTTACAATATTTCCCATTGTATGTCTGTGTGTGTGTGCTGTGTAAAAGTGTAAAAGTAACAGTACCTAACACAACAGAGAAAGACCTTTTTGTCGAGGGAAACTGAAACTCGGCTACTTAATGTACATACATATGTCGACTGTGTGGCTATTTAAACGTAACAAATAAAATGGAAAGGGATTCCTTCCTTTCGTTCTTTAGTTGTGTAGACTGTGCCAAAGTTCCACATGCTTAGCTCTCAAATCCTATTACATTCACCTATGCTATTTTACCTAGTTTTTGGTGTGTAAGTGTGTAATGTGTGTATGTGTGTATTTCTATCGCATATATATGTTTTTGTATTGGAGATTTTTACTAGTTGCAAGTTGTATACATAATGTTGTGAATATCTCTCTCTCTCCCCTACCTAGATTTCTTTCTATAGGATGTGTTATAGTTTTGAAGTTAAAGTTAAGGACACGACATGAACCATGGAAATCCATAATCCATATAGTTTCACCATGCATTTTGTATCTTATATATTTGTATATTGTGGATTGTGGTCGAGAGTGTGCATGTGTATGTATATATGAGAAATCTAGGATGTCTGAGTGTGGTTTATAGTGTGTAAAGCGGGAAGGTTTAGGAAAGCCTTCCCATGGTCTCGAGAGCCTCGACCATGAGACGACAGACATGCTGACTGTGCAGTGCTGTCTCCTCCTCTGTCTCTGTCTCTCTCTCCTTCTGTCTCTCTGTCTGTGTGCATAAGCTCGAAATATGTACAATCTCTTAGACCATGGCTAACTAATCCTATTGAGAAGGCGCAGAGATGCGATGCAATGAAATGCAATGCAATCCATGCCAATCCACATTCAACATTCAAGTTTACGTACATCAAAAATCCATAACCAAAAAACCAGATAAGGCCCATCTTTTTACTTTAATTTGAGGGATCACGACACGATGGCACAGTCACAGTAACAGTAACACACACAAACAGAATACAGATCCGTCATAAGAAACTCTCTCAGCTCAGATGTATTTTTAAAGGTCTAGTAAAATTTCCCTCAGTTTCCCAATAAGTAATATCATCCGTACAGAGTACATAATATAGAGCTACCTGGTGTGAGGACGGAGCGAACAAGGTTGAACAATTTTTAGAGAGCATCTGTAAGGAGATTTACATTCATGTTCAATTTCTATTCTATAGTGGAGATAGACAGACGGAGGACGTTGAATGAAATCAACATGATCATGATGTGGTTATATGGAAATTACAATGGAGAAGATGATGAGAAATGAGAATTGAGAGGAATTGGGTAAAACCCATGAACATGAATAGGGGAGAAATTCAATAAGTACAGATTACAGATATACATGCAGTCATATTCACGTCTTAGTTTCCTATTGCTTTTCCCTGTAGAACCTGGAGATAAATTAATCAACTTGTGTTTACATTTGAATTGGGAAGCTAAGAACGATGCTGGTTGTGGTGATGGTGATGGCCAGCATCGTTTGTTTAACTATTTACTTATATGGTATTGTATTTGTATTGCCGAGAATACATTTATTTTTCCTCGTGCATTGATCGTGCAAACTTTTCAATTAAATAAGAACTCTCGTTTTGTGTTATGTCCTGTTGTTTTGTTTGTTTGTTTGTATATGAAAAAATGTGAGTTTGGTTGCATAATGGGCATACAGAGTAAAAGAGAGAGAGAGAGAGTGAGAGGTTGTGATTGCCGTGAAGGTGGATGACGGAGAGCCGGTCAAGTATTCTTTCAGTATTTGTATTTGCTATCTGTGTGTATTGTGTAAGTCGTACACTATAAGAGCTTATTTAAAGGAAGAGAATGAGAGAGAGAGAGAGAGAGAGAGCGACATTGGACAAGGTGATGCCGTCGTTGTCATTGCTGTATTTTATATTTATTTCGTATTTTGTGTAAAGAGACAACTGATTGTGAATGGAAATGATTCAAAGTGTGTGTGAATCACAGTAAAAATGAATGCTTTTTTGTCCATTTTCAAAGTTACTCCGTCTCATTTCCATCTTTATCTGTACAACCTGATGCACTTCCTTCCATTTTCTCTGCATATAAATACTCACGTTAGATCTGAATTCAAACTCCCAATGGAGAACCTGCAGAAAAGATAGTTGATAGTTTATTTCTCCTGATTTGATTTGAGTTGATTGTATATGATGTATTGCCATTGCCATATGTTTTGATATTGGCAAAGCGTCGGCGGCGTTGTTCTCAAATTCTCAAGTTGAAGTTGAAGGAAGTTGAGAAGTGAATTGAAAAATCTTGAATGACTTTGACTTTGAATGTCCATGTGGACAGAAAGGAAGATTTATATAGAATTTTCAATGACTATGCATTTGACAATCAAGACAGAGTGTGTCTGTGTGTGTACTTGTGTACCTACATACATCCTACCTACCTATCTGTATCTATATACATGTGCATACTTCCTACGTGTAATCACGTCTGCATGGTGGTCGGAGGCTATCCATTATAAATTATAACTATATGTATACAAGGAATTTATTTGGAATTGGAATCATAAAGGAATTTTCTACAACTACGAATATATACGAATACGAATAAACATAGACGTAATAATAATAATAATGTTATTTGAATAGGAATGGAACAATACACGCTCGTGTATGTAGGAAACCAAGATAATTTGCTGATTATATGCACGAGTCGTAGTCATATAGTGGAATCGAGTGGAGGTATATTGTATATTATATATTGTATTATAAAGGAGGAAAGAAAGGTACAAGTCTAAGCATTAGCCTTGTATGGTTTTGAAGGTGAAATAAATCAGCAGTGATCATTTGTATAGTGTGTGTGTGTGTGTGTGTGTAATACTGTGTAAGACTGTAAGAGTGTGGATTCTATTATTTTATACATATTATGCAAAGAGAATGGAGAATCAAAGCTGGCTATAGGTACTGCAATAGAACTAAAGTCATGCTGTATATATATAGGAAAAGAAAGGGAGGAAGGAGAATTTTTTTATATATAAAGGAAGAATAATATAATAATAATAATAATAATATGTAATATAAAGAAAAAAATCTGAGTCACTCTGTCAGTCAGTCAGACAGACTATGACTGGTTTCTCTAGGTACTTTTTTTTATCCGGAGAATGTACACATAGAATTTGAATTTGGAGTATGTATAATGTTAAAATGTTAAAAGGTTTTGTACACACACACACACACACTTGGTTTGTTTTAAGCAGCAAGGAGAAGCATTGTGACTTGTGACCATTAGGAAATGCTCTCTGCCGTATACAGATTTATATTTTTACGTGTGGACTTGACATTGTAAATTTTTTGATTGTCATTGTCATTGCATTGGCAGTCGAATATCCTTCTCGTGCATGGGAAATGGTTTGCATTTGAAATGAGAATATGAATCTGTCTGTGTTTGTGTGTGTGTATGTGTCGGTTTCACATCCACACACGACTTTGAATCGGAATATCTTGAACGAATTTTTAAAGTCCTCTATTTGTTTGCGTATATATATGTGTACGATTCAGAATTTGTTTACGGTAAATGTAAATATATATGCTTGAATAAAAATGTAGGGATGTAGAGCCAAATGTAGAACCAAAAGAGCCAATAATGTTAAAATGTGTCAGTGTAAGCAAGAAAAAATTCTATAGTTTTCACAATAACAAAGGGAAATAAATTAAGTCAATTTCTTGAGAATGCTCGTAATTCTCTTGATTCTTTTGATTGATTTCCTATGAAATTGGAATTTAATTTAAAATTAAATTGTCAAATTGTACATTTGGAAGTGGAGTGCTTGTGTGTATCAGTTTCACCCAGTTTTCATCAGGTGTTTTTTTGTATTCGTTTTTAGCTGTATAGTCATCATATTTTATCGCTTGATTTCCCTCTTCTGTGTTGTAGTACTTGTAGTATAGTTTTATCAAAATTGTATATCTAATTCTATTGGCCAGACAGACAAGCTATGAAGGTATATGTATACAGAGAGATTTGATAAAGTGGAGACAGGAAGTGTGTCGGATTAGATATTTTTCGGCGAGTAGCTTAAATACATGTAATATTTTCCCTCCTTTATAAATTCTGTATAAATATGAATTGAATGAAGAAAAAAATGATGTTGTTTTGTTTTATTACTACAATTTCTCTGGATTTTCTAAGAAAAATAGTACAGGGAAAAGTATTGGAGGGAGGGAGAGTGAGCAATTGATCATGTGTGTAACGGCTGATAAAAAAATGTGGGTTAAAAAAACGATGTAGAAAATATAGATATAGCAGAATAAATTCGAGTGTGAGAAACTCGTTTGACATTCATATATGTACGGAATTATCAGGATTGTATAGAAAATTTTCTGTTTGTTTTGTTTTGTTGTGCGGGATATGCAAAATTGGGGAGAAGTGGAATCTCTCTGAGATTGTTTTGTTTTGTTTTGTGGTCGGTCGAGTCTCGAGCTGTTTTTACGATGGAATTTCTGCTACGCAGTTTTGTCGATTATATTTATTTATATATACTTGTATATATTTATATATAGTTTGTAGTAAACACGAACAAAATGATGTTTGTTGATTACATTACAACTCGTTACTTAAGGAGCATAGTTTCATTCGGATGGTTTGTACTTACACGCAGACACAGGGAGAGTGAGACGTGAGCACTTGTGTGCGGGTTGGTTTTGGATATTGATAGTCTTGTGTGGAATTAGTATATTAATATTAATTTTAATGGGCAATTATAAAGACACTTGACTGATATGGATATGGATATGGAAATGAAATGAAGGAATCCAATTATAAATATAAATATAAATAGTTGTGGCCGTTTATCATTCCTCTGCATTCCTGTCATCATCATCCACATTCACATTAACATCAGATTGATTTGAAAGGGAACTCGGTGTTTGACTTGACTATGTGTATTTTGTATTGACGTTTCCACTGGACTCCCGTCGTCACTGTTGCTATTGCTCTGGCTGATGGTGGCTGGAATCATTTATTATTGAAATGTAAAATTGACACTCTTTGAACGATTTATTATATTTGTCCGGCGGCATACTTAGATTAAACCTCATTTATTGTCATCTTTCTCCCCTTGGTAATTGTTTGTTCATGGGTTATCTATGTATAAATATTAAATATAATATGTAGGTATTTACAGTGCAACAGTGTTTGCTTTGATTCAGGTAGAATGTTTTGCACTTCCACCGTGTTTCTCAGCTCAACTGCTTTGAACTGAACTAATAATAAATTTTTCCATTGACAAATGTAATAAATTCACATTCAATTCACAGTCAGTTGCCTGTTTGGTATATTTTCTTAAAATATTTGATATCTAATCTCTTCCGTTTATTATTTATTATTATTACTTTGATTAGAATTCCATATCCATTATCTATCAACTTTAGTCTTGTTTACCAACAGAATTTGTTCACTTGGAGAGAGGGATTAAAATTCATTGTACACATTTCATGATTATGTAATATGGAATATTTAACTAAAACAGTGCTACAAGATATTTTAGTATGTTCATTTCAATTATGTACATCTACCACCGTCCTTGTTATCTTTGTGAAAAAATGAGCATGTCCAAATATACCAAAAGGAGATAAATATTTTCCTGGATTATTCCATAGTTTTGTCTTTTGAGAGATTTGAGTGGAGTTGACAATTCAATTGCAATGCAGTATATACACGGTTTTTTTTGTGTATCTGCTTGGTTTTGCTTTGCATGGGAAGAGTGAAGCGAGTCGTTGGTCATAAAGTTGTATGCGGTGAGATAATATAAAAAGTATTATGTTGCACTATGAAAATTTTCTTTTTTTGGAGGCGAGTTGTATTTTTTTTTTCATTCGTGATGAGGATGAAGTTGCGATGCAATTGTAGAGTAAAAAAAATGTATACAGTGGTGGAGAGAGAGTAGAAAGAGTATTAGAAGTAGAAGGAAGGGTGAGTAAACATTAATAAAAAAAAACTCTCATAAAAACTGATAATATTATTCATAGCTTGGTTGAGAGTTGTGTGTGTATATTATGGACATTCAGAAATTTCATGTTATGTAACGCTTGTTTTGTTCGTACACAGACACCACAGACACACTCACACACAAACTAATACAAAGAGATTACTTTACATGCGTAGAAACGTTTTTTTTTTCCTTCTCTTTGACTCTCCAACAACTAACCAGTCCATGAATGAATGAATGAAAAGGAGGAGAAGAAGATGAAGAAAAACAAAGATGATTTGCACTATTGTGTTGTTGACTTTGGGGAATTTTTTCCATTGTATGTGTATGAGTTTTGAGTATATGCTGTGAGGATGAGGAGAGATAGAGATAGCGCATCATTCTGTACATTTTTTCCTGTTTTTTTTTTACCAACGATTACGATAGATGCATATACTTCTTCGTCTTCATCTTGTTCGTTGATTCTTTATCTTGGATGATGTATTCATGAGTTTTCATCCACTAATCGTATCGTTTCGTCGCCTAATGTCTACCTACGCGAATAAATTCATTATTTCATTCAAATTCATTATCATGGCCAAAAAATCACCTCTGTTTTCCCCCTTCTGTACAGTAAACTATAAAGAGCATACAGATTTTTACAGATACACATGAATTCATATTCATATACGATATGTACGATATGTGTGTGTAGCAGTGTAGAGTGTATAGAGCTGGAGGGGAAATCCGCTCATGATCTGTCTAATTTAATTCAAACAAACTCGTTGGATTTAAGCAGACTCTCTTGTCTCTTTCCATATAAACTGTGGGCAGTTTATATGCTAATCTAACATTTTTTCCTCATCATCCTCTAAGAAATCGTGTGCACACACAGTACGGCACACATGCAAGTAGTACATAATACACACAGCACATGTATTGCATGAAAACATTGCAAATGCAAATCAAATTACAAACGAACGTAGATATATACATGTATATATATAAAAGTTTACACACAGCAGCAAGTCCATGGGTGTAATAAAAGTTAAAGAGTTGACGATGTTTTTCCATGATATTCACATGCAAAATCCATGTAGATGTTTACACTATATAATTTAATTCATGAATGTTTGTGTGTATTCTTATGTTCTTGTTTCGATTGAGTCCTACAGAGATTTTTTTATACACACAGAATTGTTTTTTGTAAGTGCGTATTTGAAAGCAAAAAAAAAGGTTGAAAGGAAAAGTAATCCTTGTAGGAGTGTGAGTGAGAAATAGGAAGGAAGTAGAAATGAAAATGAGTAATAAGACGTTGAATGCAATGCAAGCAGGTAAATCTCAAGGTTTTTTATACCATTATGGATCGAGTCAATTGATCCGGTTGTGAGCTCCATGGGCACAACCATATAACAATCGCTTTAAGTATATATATATATTTTAAACATGGCACATATGATGTGGCATAGTCATCGTAATCATAATCGTCGTCGTCGTCGTCGACGACGTGGACGTAGTGTGTGCATATTAATAATATCATAACAGTGTTTTCTTTATGCTCGTGTATAAAATATATCTAAATATCTAAATATTCTCACCATTTCCATTCCAGTATTCCATTCGCTCAAGAGATCCCATTGTATATTGTAAAAACACACCACACCTTCACTGTATGCTCTTTGTGTTGTGTTTTGGGTACCTGTAGTTGTAGTACCCTGTACCAGACGTGGACTTCTCGTGGATAAATACTTTAAACATATATAATGTATAATACAAATGGACATGGAAATAAGAAATATAGCCAAACATAATAATAATAATAATAATAATCGTATACAGATTGAAGATTGAATGAACGGCGGAATTACTTCCCAACGTGTCTTAATTCTTTTCCTTGCTCTTACTCGTCGTCTGCTAAAGTCTTGTGGTGTATAAATATAAAATGTAAAGTATTGCGCTCGTAGAGCCTTCGGACAAAAAGGGACTCGTATATATGGTATGGAAATGTGTGTGTGTGTGTGTGTATGTTGGATTTTGGGTGCACTTGAGATTGAGAAAGAGAAAAATAGAAGGAAGGAAGGAACCTGTATAAAGTTGGTTTTGGATTTTGGGATTGCTCTTTTTAGAGTTACCACAACACAAGAAAGAAGGAGAGAGGCTTTACGCTTTACGTCTTACGTTATGAATCGGTAATCAGCAGGTTTAGACGTTTGGAGTTTGGATGTACATGTACAGATGTACACACAAAGTTGTAGGAATAGAAATGTGGAGGGATTGAAGGGTAAAATATGTACAGTGTGTGTGTTGGGCCTTAGCCTTAAGTATGATTGAGCCTTCGGTCATATGATAGTCGAGTTGAGTATTTACAGCTTTATCTAAAGTACAGTATACTAGTATAAAGTACAGTCTAAGACACTTGTGTGTGTGTGTGTGTTTTTATGCTAAGAAAGCGAAAGTTGAAAGGAAATGTCTCGTTTTTTTTGGGGAAGGTTCATCGGTCATATCGAGTCATATGGTTTGCTGGAAGGAAAAGGGCTGGAAATATTATCGGAGGGAACTTTTTTCTTTTATATGTATAGTCGACTGTATATGGATATATCATATATGGATACCCCCCACTTTTTTTCATATGTGTGCATAGTTATGTAATTTCCCAAAATGTCGTAATATTCTTAAGGTTTGAGGTAAAGGAAGGGAAAATTCATCTCGGCTGACATAAAAGTAAGAGCTGTTGGACTGCACCTGTATTTTCTATTTTCCATTTGGATTTGGATTTAGTCGCATCTCATCTCAAAGAGTAAAGTCTCCTTAAACTTTTAAAACCTAGAGCAAAATGTGTATGTACAGTATTTTTATTGTAGTTTATGTGACGCTTGAAGGACGAATTCATCATTATAATGCATATGCATATAAATTTAGATATAATTTGGAGTTTATGTGACGGTTTAAGGTTGATTTTCTTTCACAAAAAAAATGTATAACATTTACCTTTTCATGTTTTATTGGCAGCTTAGTATTTTTATTGACAGAGACAAAATTATCAAACTGTGAGTGTAATGATGCCGGCAGACATGAGCGCAAGACAAGAATGTGTGTGTCTTTGAGAACGGTAGTAATTAGGAGATAAATGCAAATACCGTTGGAGCTAATGAAAGTATATTTACACGATGAGTCGTGCTGTGAGAATTGAGAATCGAGAATTGGTAATTGGTCATGTTTGCTTTAGCAAATTTAATTTCCATATCGAATTCAACTTGAAAAATCTCGGCTTGTAAAAAAAAAAAAAAACATTTTTGATAAAGAGATTGAGAACCTTGGAAGAAGAGTCATTGTGGAATGGACGGACATGGCCATTAAAAAGATGTGGTCAAAACTCATCCATTAAGTAAATAATTGTGAAATAGTTTCAAGTGCGATGCCATGTCATTTTTTCACCATGTTGTGATGTGCTAATTCCTCTGTGTAATTTACTATAATAGCCATTTGTATTTGTGATTTGCTATTTACTATTTGACAGTTGTAATTTTTCATACTGTGCAATGCGCAAATCCTGACGAGAAAAAAAATCTACAATATTTGCTCTAGTTTGTCAATATTTACAGTGTGAATATAATGTGTGTGTGTTTGTGTATATTCACGTGCAATAATAATTTGTTAATGGCTCTCACACCAGTAGAACATTAATATTATAAATGTATAAGGATAACAAATAGACTTACATGATTATGATTACATGCTCACGTGCATAGACAATATACTTACAAGAGAATGAGAATGAGAGAGAGAAAGCGAGTCTTTGAAAAAATTGCTTGTAGTCTTTGTAAATTAAGTTCGAAGGTAAAGTGTTAGAAAAAGAGTAAAAAAGTGAGAAGGTATATATGTAGTACATTTTATGTGCACATCGACAAAAAAAAATGGGAATCCAGTTCCTGTGGAAATGTTCACACAAATTGTCCAATGATGATGATTACGGTTGTTCTTGTATTTTTACGATTAGTAATGCCAAAATATAGGTACAATTACAATTTGCAAAAAAATTGATATTATATATATATATAAGTACATGGATTGAGATGGAAGAGAATTTAAATGATGATGAGGCAAACTAATTGTAATGTAATGTAATTTGTAACTCTGATTTGTTTGATGGAGGTTTGAGAATGACTGAATGAGAAAACGTGTGTTCCGTTGTACTTGATACTTATCTATCTTCTATCGGTATATATCTGCATAGGGAGTTGACTACACAAGAAATGAGTGTACATGTGTAATAATATTTTGATGGCCACGTCCTTGTCATTGCAATATAATAAATTGGTGTAGGAATTAGGAATTAGTGTGTGTGTAATTACTATACCATTAGCATTAGTCTAACCAGTCCGTATGTACATAAATATTACGACTCGTCATTGTCTTCTTGTATATATATTGCTTGGCTCAGCCCTGGGTGAAGATGAGAGTTTTCTTGTCATTTCCATTGTTTCTCTCTCTCTCCCCCTCTCTCTCACTCAGCTGATGCTTATGACTCTGTGTCTGTGACTATATACGTAAGAGAACGTGCTCGTGCAATCAAACACAAAAAACAAAATGAAAATTCATACTGTACACAAAAAGTTTGTGTAGTAAATTACAGGCGTTGGGAGGTAAAGTGGAATTTTACAGAGTTTTTCCTGCCTTTGGTAGACTCTGAATATGGATTTGAGAGTTAAGGATGTTTGTGGTGCTTGTGAATTTTGAGAAGTTTGAGTTTGAGGACGGAGACGGTGGACGACAGAGAGAGAGTAAAAAGTGCCAAAGAGTATTATTGTATGGACACAACACACAACTCACGTTCGTGTGGGCTCTAAATGGTGAAGAGATGTGGACGATGTGGACGATGATTATTTTATTAAAGCCAGTTGGTTCATGTTGATGATTCTCGTCATTTGTGTGCTGTTGTTTGCCATCAAAATCACCATCAGTGTTCGTTTCTCGTGTGACTCAATGTCAAGTGCAGGTTATGAGAATTTCCCATTCGAGTATGTGAATATATATATATATATACTTTACTTTTACTTACATGCTCATATGTGTATATTCTGTATCTGTTATCTGCGTATGTTTCCATGTAAGATTTTTTAATATCTATATAATTTCCCAGAAGGAAGTAGCGAGTGAGTACAAGGCAATGCGAAAAATTCGAAGAGAAGAAGGGAAAAAAAAGATGTACGTATGCAAGTCGTACGATATATGATATATGTTATATGATATATACATATGTATGGATATCTGTTTCTGTACACATGGGATATCTTTATCAAATCCTAATCACTCTTAATGCTAATCACAAGGCGCAACAAAAGTCAACACTAGATTTTATTATGAGATTAGTATTTATTAAATCATGTTCCCATCTCTTGTGTCTTGTTGTACTTACATATTACATAAACTTACAAGTTTTTTCTCGTCAGAATCCAAGCATTTTTATATTTATGTGTGTGTGTGAGTTTTTCTTTCTATCTTTATTTCATATTGTAAATATATCCAATTGTATTGTTATCATGGGTATTTTTTAATCCACTTGGACGATTTCAATGCTTCCATCTGAAAAGGTTTTCAAGTTCAAAATTAAAAATTATCAAGAGAAAAGAGCAAAGACCAAATACGAGACAGCTTTTAATATAAAATGCAATAGGTATATGTATTTTTTTTTTAACTTTTAATTCGTAATCCTATCATGAGAAGGTTGTTAGTTTTCCTGTATTGTTTTAAGTTGACTGTCGGTTCCATGATGTTCATGTTCAGCATCGGTGAAATAGAAAATAGAAATAGAAATTACAGACAGGCAGAGGGAAAGAAAAAAGGGATAATGAGCCGCTTTTTTTCCTTGTCTTGAGTCTTGACATCTCTTTGATGTCGCTCCTTATCTTTTATCTTATCTGATTGACAAACTTACTCACTTTTAAGTCAAGTTCAAAACTTTTTAATTAAGGACCGCCTTATAGCCTAAAGATTCTTATAGTTCATTTATACTCGTTTTATATCCTCCATCATTCCATTACCATTTTTTTTATCGTGTCTGTTTCTTTGGATTTTCGTATTTTTCGTTCTGATTTCTGAGTCCAGATATTTGATAGGCATCTACACTTCTTTTATACCTCGTACGAACGTAATTTTCCATGATATTCAATTGAATGAGGGGAGAAAGATCTTGTTGATTTTTTTTTGAGTGGGAAAACGGCATTTTCTTTGGCTTTTCTGTGTAAACTCTGTGGGTTAAAAGCATTTCTGTTGAACCCATTGGAATTTCAAAGTGATTTTGTTATACATTTTTAACAAGAATTATTAGAGATTTTTAGTGTGGGCTTATTAAGGTCAATTCCAGTTCAAAGAATTTTGAGAGTGTTGATTCAAATGTACGATGACATTGTGTGTATTGTGTGGCAATAAATATCAAAGTGTACATGAGATTACAAAGGGTTGTGTATACATTTTATTCTTCCGTGTTGTTTTGTGTACACATCTTCTCGGAATGATTGTTATATAGTTTAAAGATGAGTTTTATCCTGGGTTTATGACGGCTTGTCTCTCCGTCTGCTCTGGAAAACTTTTTATTGCTCATGAAAATGAAATGGAGACGATCCCGTTTTCCGGGAAATACAGATATTATTATGAAAGCGCACATTACTCACAATCAGTTTGGTTTGAGATCGAGTTGAATTCGATGAATTTGTCGCATTTACGGTACAATTTATAATGCAAGTGTTTTGACCTAGATTATCCACAACAATATTCCACAGTTGTTTTGGTTTGGGGTTTTTTTCGTACACATGTTTTTTATTGTTTATGATTCCTTGAATGTACACACAGAACGGAAGGAAAAGATCATTTCAATTTATATTGTATGAGATTCAACATGCACACAAAGAAATATAATGCGTCTTTGATTCTTTGATTCGACCCTTTTTTTTTATTTCATCCCCTCCAATTTCCACCCTGCTCCTCCGCTCGCTCTCTGTGGTGACAATAAAACTCTTTGGCTGTCTAATCGTCGTATTCGAATATTATTATTATTAGTATTATAGATTATATATAGTCGGACTTGGTGTATAATGTAGGATGTAGGTATATATATGTGGAGGCTTAGTAAAAAGATGAGTGTGTAAAAGAAGAAGGAGAGTTCGTCTTCATACTTTTTAGTCTTTTTACACAAGATTTAACAGGAATCTTCCACGAATTTATGTGACCGTCTTCGAGTGAGTTTTATGAGCCGAAGGAAATCCTTTTCGAGTGAACTCTCGAGGAATCTTTTTTGGGGAAGAAGAAGAAGAAGAAAGGGAAATAAAACAGAAGGGTTGATAGGCGAGAGTACAGTTGTTGGAGAGACAGAAGCTATATAAGCAAATGACATGCTGTTGTCGTTCCTATTGCATAACATAACATGACATTGTCCAGTATATATGAGACTCTTTTCTTTCTTGTCTTAGTCCTTATTCTTATTTCTCCAGAATGAGGATGGATAAGAATAAAGGACTATTACCATGATTATTAGGGTTGTATTTTACACAGTGTGTACTCCATTTGTACTCGTACAGATTTATATACATATTGTACATATATATATATACATTTTTTTTGTAGTATTCATATCAATTTCATGAGAGGAAGTCAGTCTTTACAGTTTATGGTCTTGAGTCAGTATATCTGTAGGTAGATATTCCGTCTTTCATATTCATCGTCTGGACGATCTAGACTTTCTAGTTCCAGACTGTCATATTAAAGGAGATTACATTTAATATTATACTCTCTGTTCACGGAGAGGAAAAAACTCGTGTGTATATTATGGAGAGAAATGCACTTTGTGAGAGAAAAAGTGTTGATATGCGGTAAATATGGTGAATAGTGAATATGGGTAGAGAGAGAGAGAGAGAGAGATACAGACTTATGGCACTTTATCTTCATCTTCCTACTTGGAATTGAACAGAACACACGGAGAGTTTCAGAGTATAAAGTGGACGCTGGACTGTGACTGGATGTGATGTGATGTAATATGGAATATCTGTTGTCTTGTGTGTATGTGTGTGTTTGTATGGTAGAAAAGTAGGGCAATTAGGTTTGAGTCCTGAGGGAAAATGTAGGGCACCACATTGGGAGACTCGAGAGTGAGATTCAAGGAGGAGAAGAGAGAGAGAGAGAAAGAGAGAGAGAGAGCGAGAGACATGCACGGTTTAACATGAATAAGGGCTCAAGGGGTTATATTGTTTTCTTTCCCGAGGATTATTTCCACGTATGCATCCAACAGTCGTCCTTTCCTTTCTTGTCTTGTACATGAGAAGCCCTTGAATATTGAACGTTATGTTATGATGATACGCTCTTACTCTGTCTGTACTATGTATTATGTATTAGTCATGTGTCTGGGACGAACGAAAGCATCATCATTACTTTTTCCATAGAGAGAGAGAGTGAGAGAGAGGACGAGAGACAGAGCTGGAAGGTATTTTGGTTTATTGGAGAATGGGGTAACCCTTTTCCTCTAATCATTTCAACATTTTTTCCTTGTGCATTTTGCCTTTTAGAGTTTTTTTACATTGGTGATTTGAAAGACAGAGAGAGATATGTGTAAATGTGTGAAAGGGATGGAGAGAAGGTAGGTTTGCTCATGCTGAGATAGAGAGAGAGAGAGAATATCTGAACATAAACATGCCGATGGTTGATACGGTGATGTGATGACTGAGAATGAGGATGACGGAAAAGTTGGTATGTAGTTGGTAGTTTTTGGTGGTGGTTCGTCTCTGTGTTGTCTATGTTATGTTGTAAAATTTTATAATGTGAGGATACTGAGGATATTGATACTCCTCCTTGTTATATATATCTATGTGTCTGCATTGTATGTATGTACTGGTTTAAATGGTAAATGCTCACAACTGTGTAGAGAATTTTGAATGTAGGGAAAAGAAAGGAAGGAAGAAAGAGAGTGAGAGTGCCAGTAAAATCAAGTGTGATGCATTGATGAAATAATAGTTCTAATGTGTTTGATGGATGGTTGAGACTCGTTTTTGGTTCGTTGATTTCCCTCCTCGTCCACTTCCACGTACAAAAATGATAGACTAAAGACAGGAGAATATTATGTGTGGTGTGTATGTGTGTGTGTACATGCGTGTATCTGAATGAGCAAATTCTTATATCCGATTCCGATAAAGGGTAAACGTTTTTTTTCTCTTGTGGAAAATAAAGAAAAGACTTGCTGCTTTTGATTCTGTTTTTTTAATCTTTTTGGAAAGAAATACAGAAATATATAGGGAGAGATTTTCTATTGGAAGTGAAAAAGGAAGGAAAGGGTTTAGAGATTACAGGTAATACAGAGAATAGAGACACGGGCATGTGTGTGTGTTTGTGGACAATAGTGATGGATAATAGTGCACTATGCTCAATCCACTTTTACTTGTTCCCTTATGACATAATACACTAATATACTTACTATAATATACATATGGTCACATTCTTGAGTTTAAATGCACTATTACTATTAATACATAGTAGAATACATGTGCTTTTTAGTTTTGGGGAAAGCGGATGATATATTTTTTCCAAGGAACACTTTTTTTTTATTCTTTTTTGATTATGAAAATGAAATCGATGAAAATGTAGTAAAAAGGTGGAAATGTGTGAGATTGGTGGTCGAAATCCTTTTTTAAAATGGGGTTAAAAAAAGATAAAGGATTCAACTTTCATTTGGGACGGATATAATAGTCGAGATATTGAAGAAGGGTTAAAATTTCTGACAGGTTGTTCTTGCTCCCAAAGTCTTTGAAAAGAAAACTAAAAAAAGTTTTTTTTTTGGCCTTCTCCTTCACCCTCAATAGATTTTGTAATGTGTTGTTATTTTGTTATTATATTCTATTTCGTATGGTATGGACGGATAGATAGATAGATAGATTTTAGATGGGTAGTCAAAGGACATTGTGGGGAATCCTGCATCTCTTTCCATCTCTCTGCATATAGATTTTCGATTTTGAGATCGAAAGTGATAGAATCTGACTGAATAAAGTATTAAGTATATAATGTAAAGCCCGTTGATGTGGATCTGGATGTTCCTTTCATTTTCATTTCATCCCTTCGTTTTCTTAGGTTTCCAACCCTTTTTTCATCATCATCATCACCTTTCTCTCTTTTGGGTATTGTATTATTTTGATTATTAGTAAGTTGGATTTTTTAGATTTTTAGGGAAAATCAGCTTGAGGTTTTTTTTCTTTATCTATATACATATACTTCTTTGAACAAAAGGAATTTAAAGTTTTAAGGACTTATATAATATTTCAAGGGAAAGCTCATCATCCTCAAGTTTTTGATTTTGCTATATAGTTCAAGCTGATCATTGAACATCTGGTTTATTTTAATTATAGAAGATTATAAAGATTCACTTTCAATTTCAATTTTCATTGAAAAACTCTAATGAAAGAACCAAAAGAAAAATGTTGAAAAAAAACATGTGGATTGTGTGTATTAATGTTTCAAAGCTGTTACATAAACTTATACTTGAAAGGTGGAACAGATGCGACTCCGGGGATGTAAGATACTTGAAATTAGAGTTAAATACATGAATATTTTACAGCATTAATCTCTCATGTTATGCACACAAATGTATTGTATATGTGTATGCCAAAATTTACAGTTTAGTTAAAGTTAAATATAGGAGGATTTGTATTTAGTATTTCATATTTATGCATAAATTTGAAAATATCGAGCAACTCGTGGATGAACTTTGACCGATCTTTGATAAGATTCACTACTTGACATTTTCTTGGTCGTTTCGTCATTTCTCAACTTTTTTAATGTCCACTTTGTTTAATGTAAACGTTAAAATTCATAAAATACTAAAAAATGAATATTTTAATTAAATAAATAAATAAATAATCAGTCTCAAAAATTCTTGCACTGGACATTGAGTTGGTTTTCTAGCGGTCAGCTGCAAAAAATGGTTAGTCATGCAAAGTCGGAGACGGCACGTTGGAATTTCTCTCCGCGTTTTGTATTATCTTCTTTTTTTTTGTGAAATAAATTATTTCAAATAATTGAAGTTAAATTAATAATAGGTAATTTAGTGTCGTGTGTTCAGAGTATTATTTATTTTACTTTGAGGAATTACCTAAATACCAGTAAAATATTATAATTGAAAGTTTGAGTAGGAAGTATTAAAAAGTACTTAAATACTTAGATAATACGGCAGCCCATGAAGCCAACAAATGACAAATTGTGTAGATTTAGATTTATTTACGATGGAAGAGCTATTAGTGTTACCAGACGAAGTAGTAAACTTGGACGATGATGAAGTAAGTATATGTATTACATAATATTTTATGCCATTTGGGGTTTTTTAGTTGGTAAAAAGTGTTTATTGAGTGAAAAAAAGAGAAGAAAGAAACAGTAGTGGGGGATGCGGCGCTATTTACATTTTAACATGTACATATATATAATATAATATTTGTATTCAGTATAATTTGTAATACTTACTTACGTAGATTGTACAGGCACTCGTAATATTTTCTGTTTTTTTTATTTTGCTTTTTTGTAGTCTACATAAGTATTTGAAGGAGCATGCATCAAGACAAAATAATAATAATCTGTGCAAGTATTATTATTATGTACATGGATGATGCTCACAGCGTGCTTTATTACGACACCAAATTTGTTACGTTCAATAGACTAGTCACACTCATCTCCTTCTCTCAACTAAACTATATTATAGATGTGTGTGTATATTTTATTATTATTATTATGATTATATATAAAGTGAGAGAAACTCTAATGATTCCATGAGAGATAAGTATAGAAAAAAAGCTGGAAAAACAATTAATCCCAAGTTCACAGTTTAGTTGTTGATTTATAGCTTACAATTATTAGGTTTTCCTTTGCGCCAATGCCTGGGGAATCTCTCTTGAAGAGTCAAAAACTTTGTATTACCATTACTACTCCTGTAGAGAGGATGGATACCTTGTTGTACTCTTTCTCCGTTGATTGTTCAAACTCACGTCAAGATGCACTCTCTCTTGTATTGTATTGTATAAATAATATATTAATATCATACTGTTGGCTTAGGTTAAAAATGTAAAGGATTTGGTTCGAAAAAAGAGTAAACAGAACAGTGAGAGAGATATATATGTATATAAAAAAAAGTACATGATGTCAGTCACTAGGGCGATGGACTCATCTCGCCTCTCTTTCTTTCTTTTTTTTTTTGTGTATGTTGTTGTTTTGCCTTTCCTCCACTTCTCATACTGCTACCCTTAATAGTAATACATATAATTAGCATTAATTTGTTTGTGTGTGAATAATTTGGAAGGATGGAGAGGACCATGATTAATTATCGTCTCTACTTTGGAGAATAGGCGTTACAATACATTACACTGAATATATTAAATAGTCTCGTGGTTATTATGAATTGCATTGTTATGAAAGATGAAGATGACCTGCCACATGGAGGAACCATCTCAACTTTTTGACTTTTGGTGTTGTTGGGGTTTTAATGTTTGGATAGTTTTGAAACATTTTGAGATCCTTGAAGTTGAATCTCTCATGGTTTTTAGCGTTTTTTTTCTTCTTGTTTCAAGTTGAGTTGAACAAGGAGAGAATGTTGTCTGATACTTTGGACTTTGGCGTCAGCAATGGTATATATATAGTGGCTTCATGGTGGTTAATTCTTTCATTTGATCTGTATATGTGAGAGAGAGAGAGAGAGAAAGCATTTAAATTTTAATACCAAGTTCTATATATTATTTCGATTGACTTCTTAAAGTTTCTGCTTCAGTCTGACTATTAAATGTTGGCATTCTTCTACTCGACCGTGAATTTTAAAGGCTCAAATGAACATGATGTAATGTAATTGAGGAACAACTGTCTAGGTATAGTCTAGCTAAAAAGTACCACACACACATTAGTCTTAAGGTTAAAAATTCTGTTCGTTGGAAGATTCATTTGATATCTTTGAAAATCATCTGACTATAGTACAGTAGTGGTGGTGTTTACGATTACGATTAAACCTTCATGGACGTGGAAACAATTTAAGGGAAACTTTGCTATACTTTCTTGGCTGCCTACCTTACACAATGCGAGGTCTTGTGTTTTATATATTTACGATGATGACAGAGAGAGAAAGAAAAAGAAAGAAAAACTTAAGTCTGTATTCTATGCATGGAAATGTTTTATTCCATGTGCTCTCTCATGTGTGCGTGTATATGTGTGTGTGTGTGTTGTAGGTAATTTGTGACTTGTGAGGTGATGGTGATGGTTAGAAAAAATTGAAAGGGGAAAAAGTTTTTTTTTTTGTTTTCGGAACCACCAACATCAGGAGAAAAATTAATAGCCGTCCTTGAATTTCTGATGCGTTCATAACATTTGACAAATGAGGTTTGGGGAGAATGAGCCTCTCAGACTCTACATGAATTTTTTGGACTATGTATTACTCAAGTATACTGCATAAAAGTAAACGAGTAAAAGCTATGGGAAAAAAATTGGATTCTAAAACGATGATTATGATGAACTTTTGTTTCATTTTCATATATCTTGCATTTACGGACTAAATTTTCTTTCTGATTGTTTTGTTGTGGCGTCTGTATGCGCTTTGCCATTTATCCTCAAGTCATAACATTATAGATTGCATCATCAAATCAGAAAATCTTCTAACTTGTTTTGTTGCCTTCACCCTAGAATATGATGTGTAGGTTAATTTTTATTGTGATGATCATGATAACGATGAAAAAAACTCATTAAATGTTTTATTTTTGTTTTGATTACAGATCTTTTCGTCCAAGGCGGACTTGCAGCTCCACACACAAATCCACATGAGGGAAGCGAAACCTTATCGGTGCACTAATTGTTCCAAATCCTTTGCTAATTCATCGTATTTGTCCCAGCACACTCGCATTCACCTGGGTAAATTGCATTTCATTACTTTCTCCGAAATTAATTTTTTCATTTGATTTACCAAAAGGCATTCTAAAATATTTTATCTTTTATCCTTGGCATTTTTAGGTATTAAACCCTATCGCTGTGAGATTTGTCAGCGTAAGTTCACCCAGCTCTCGCACCTCCAGGTACGTATTAATGTATTAATTCACCTGATAAGAATAAGTCGTCTTGTATTTAGTGAAATTAAAATTTTGTTTCTGCATTTGCACAGCAACATATACGAACACACACGGGAGACAAACCCTATAAATGCCGGCATCCCGGCTGCAACAAGGCCTTCTCACAGCTGTCCAATCTTCAGTCTCATTCCCGATGTCACCAGACAGATAAGCCCTATAAATGTTCGTTTTGTATTCATTTTTGAGTATCCTTTTACTCATTTTAAGCTGGTTGGTAGTTTGTTATTACAGTTTAGAACAAACTGCATGATATTCGTAACATCCTTTTGATTATTAATATTTTGGTTTATTCCATCTAGGTAATTCCTGTTACAAATGCTTCTCGGACGAGACCTCACTTCTGGACCACATCCCAAAGCACAAGGAGTCTAAACACCTGAAGACTCATATTTGTCACTTTTGCGGCAAATCATATACACAGGAAACTTATCTCAACAAGGTAGGTCAATTAAAGTTATTGAATCATGGTAGGGCTTAATAATAATTATTACTTTAAATAATAAAATAATTGACTTTTTGTTTTTGTTCGTTTTTGTAGCACATGCAAAAGCATGCTGAAAAATCCGAGAAGCGTATGTCTCGTCACAACAACAACAACAATAACAACAATAATAATAATACCAATGGCACTACCAATCATCACCAGAATAATGGGACAAATAACTCAAATCCACAATCTCACCAAGTAACCAACAACAATCATCAAGGTTCAAATGCGAATAATAATGTGCTTGGAAGTCCAGAGTTGTACTGGAAAGGAGAATTGGGAGAGAGTAGCCCACCGTCCATGTGTTTGACGACTGGTGGTCAAGGAAGTGATGGTCCAGATGATCTCAGGATCAGTAACAACTTGGGTCAGCATCATCCAGTCCAATCACCTACTCCGACCAACCCTTATGACGCGCTGGCCAATGTCATTGCATCGTCCAAGGGCACTGGCGTGAGCGCTTTCACTCCAATACAAAATGTATTCTTCTCGAACGTAATTCGGTGTTTTACGACGCCTATAAAACTTATTTTTACTAAATTATTTTTTGCATCGTGTCTCTAGGGGATAAAATGTCAAATGTACACTTGTGATGATTATCCAATTGAAATTACATACAGGGTTATTTTTTTGTGTGTATACAGAGTGCAATGTTGCAAATCCCCGCTAACATGGGATCCGGAGGTGGAGCACCTGGAAGCCGTGCTTACTTGCCGTACGAGCCGCTTTCATTCCCCAAATCAAGCCACCATCATCAAATGTCAGCGATGGACATGAAGTCACCCTCAAACGCATTTCCCAATCAGCTCATCTCCTTACACCAAATCCGAAATTATGCTCATCAGCCCAGTACGTTCACAACATACTTTTTTCATCCGTAGTAGCAAAGAAAATATAATAATAATAATATATAGTTCAGTATTTTGACTAATCATGTTGCCAAAATCCCGTAATCAATGTTTATTCTCTTTTTGTTTATAGCGATGACACCTGAGCATTTACTAGGACTTAAAGATAAATAGAATGGAAAAGAAGAAGATTTGCATGAAACCTCTCGGATCTTTACAAAGATCTTTTCTCTCTTTTTTTCTCTTCTTCTTCTTGTTATGATGATGATTCAACGGAAAAAATAACTTCACAAATATTATTATTAATGATAAAGTAAAACAAACACAAATGAAGCAACTCAACGAACCTATAAGAAGAAAAAGAAAAATATCCTAATAATCCTACATAATAATATTATACTTCTCACTATATATGTATGTTTATTATATAATATTTAGATAAACATATTGCTTTACAATTTATTACTATGATATTGTACAGCTTGTAAATAACAATAGTAGTAGTAACAATTAGTGAAATAGTAGTTCAGTATAACGATTCTTTAAAGGCAAAGAACGAGTATACAAAAGATAAACAAAAACGCCCATGCGTCCGTAGTGCTAATTATTAGTTTTATGTTTGATAAAAACAAATCGAGTAGTAGAGGTTATTTGCATACAATTTATTAAACTATGGTACATGACGTAGATTAATAAGAATAAGTAAATAAATATTATACGTATACTGTTATAGCTTCAACAAAGATTAGCTATACAAATTATTTAATATAATGAATTTTTTCTTATGAATAATGAATTTTTTCTTATGAAAAATGAAAAATATTATCTGTACATGTACAGATTGGCAAAAGTCTTCTTATACATGAAGATGATAACAGTAATAATAATGGTACTGATTCTTCTTGTGAATCATTACAATTTTTTTCTCTTCTTGTTAAACTCTCTGTAGTCTTCTTCTTAAAACTACGTATTCAACTTTCTATGTACATGTAATTTTTAGAACATAATATATTAAGTTTTAGGGAAATACAAGATTACATTTAATGACCGCGTATATAATATATTTCTGCTGTGAATTGTTAGTGAGGAAACTTCAAACGAAACCAAGAACGGAACCAAAAAGACTTAATTAGAGGACATGACACGTTGTCATTGACAACCCTTGGGAATTTCACAATGAACCCCGAAACTTATGTTTTTACAACGTTATAACTTCCTTTTTTTGTGTATTTACTAAAAGTTTTTTTTGTTCGTTTTGGTTTGAATAAGTAGTAGCTTTAAGCGTATATGGCAATTTAAAAGAGCCTGAACGAAGATGTAATAGTAGTAGTAAAAGTACATCACACATACACAATAATTTAATACAAAAGCTACAAGTTTACTCAATATGAATACGTACATTTTTTTATTGCGTGATTTACATTTTAATTTACAATAGTATTAGTTATAGACTATAACTCGTAGTAATTATTATACTTGCTAGTTTATAACAATAATATAATGACGTTTTAGTTATTATTATACCTAGCTATATACATGTATGTTTACAAATTTTGATTTTCGGATATTAGTTATTATTATTATTTCCTCTTCTTACATTAAAATGTTTTTGTGAGATTATAGTTTACAAAAGTTTAAGAATGGTTGTTTGTTTGTTTGTTGCTGAAAATTTAATTGTTGTTAACTGTTGTTGTTAAAAAAATTTAACTTGAAATTTTTTCAAAGTTACATCAATCCAAAATATGTGGTACGTTTTTTGTACGTATCTATAATAATTATTAGATTTTGGACTACTAAATAGAAATATACTATTATATTCGTATTATTATCATAAAAAGTTAACAAACTACAAAAGGACAATGAAAATTCCTGGATGCCAGAGTAAACATTAGGTTTTACATGTATGTAAATGTATACATTTACTGCGTGAAAGTAAATTACATGCGTGGATTATATGCCTATACCTATTAAAAAAAATAGAGTAGTACGGTGAAATTGTATAGCGGTCAGTTTACAAATAATTAACAAAAAGTGTGATTAGTTTATTTTAAATACGTATGTAAGGCTACTACTACTATTTCTGGCACAAATACGAAACAAATAGGTATTAGGGTAAAAAAATTCACTAATTAACTTTCCCTTATGATGATAACAATTTATATTAAATTAGTATACATTTAATCTTCAAATGTGTACTTCTTTTTCAATGAGAAGCAACAACAAATTAAATGGTGCGTTAATATAATCTTCATCAGTAATTACAATATAGATAATTAGTATTTACATGGAATTACATTTAAGAATTTCATTTTGTTTGAGATACTGAAAAATGTGTGTGTTTGTATGAAAGGTTTTATACTTTGTAGTATTCTTTTCTCTGTGTATGTTTAAAACGGAATACTTTTGGCTAAAAAATATTATAATTTAAAATAGATGATGGATTCAATATTAATTAAATATTATTAAAATATGTGCATAGGGAAGAATATTTCCGTCGCAAAAAACTTTGGTCTCTTTTTTGAACTCTCTGAAAATGCTTCATAATAATATTAATATATTTAAAGGAAATGAAAATATTTTTTTTGTCGTTTTGGCTTTAAGAAAACAATAGTACTTTACCAATTTATTATTGAGAGATGCTCATATTTAATTAATTGTAACTTAAGCCAAAGGCTTTTCATGCTATGCAGAAAAAACTAGCAATAATAATGGTGTGGCTGATAATAATAATATTGACAAGCAAAAACAACTTAAAAGTTTGGGAAATAATTATAAAAATCAATAGAGAATATTTTACAAAAAAAGAAACTACAAATCTTTTTTAAACACAAATTGGACCATTTTTTGATACAGTATAGGAAAAAATTTTGTGCAAAAAAAAAAAAATAGAAAAACTCTAAGACTGGTTTACGCATACAATAGATTTTGGAGAATTTTCCTCTTTCCTTTTTTTAGTAATAGCAATTGGAAGCATGTGTTTTTCCGGATTTCTAAGTTTTACACTCATTTTTCAATATTACCAATGAAACTAGATGTATTTAGCTCAAATTGGATGTTTTTTTAATTCACTTTAACAAAGATTTCCATACTATTATACATCTCTAAATGAAATGCATATTGCTTTTTGATTCCCAAGAGTTATTTTTGTATATTTATAAACCACACGTTTTAGTTTTTGTTGCTTTAACTGTTATTTACAAAACCAACAAGTTTTTTTACTAGATTTCTACAGCAGTTTCTGTTTGTGGGGGGGGGGGGGGCAAGTTTTTGATGTATTTTTTATTGCCTTTCTAATTTGAATTTATGGTTGTGTTTGGGGCAGATCGGGAATCTCGTTGAAATATCCCTTGCAAACGGAGGACCCTGTGAAACGACTTGAACAAATATTTGAGGATTTTCGGAGGCAAAGGAATTCTTGGATCCCTTTATTAACGGTTTGGGGGACGGAAATTGGGAAAATCCTACCCATTTTCCTGGCTCGAACGATGGCTCATCGCGTTCCTTGCACCATCGGATCCAGTTTCTTCCCGGGTATTTACAATGCCCCAAAGTTATTGGACTGCACCCTCATCGATGCCTTCAACTCGTTGGGAATCCCAACCGGACAAATCGGTAAGGAGTTTTGAACGATGCGATGCCACGGACAAATCACGTTCAAAAACATTTTTTGTCTCGCTGTAATTGATTGACATAGAAAATGAACATGAAATTACATTATTTTTTGTATAGGGGCGACGGTTTTGGCAATGGGCGTCGGCGGGATCCAACGAATCGCCATTAATATTGACAAAAGTGTTTTCCCATCAGACGAAATCTTTCGGAAACTCGGCGGCTTCATTGACGACGAACTTGAAAAACTTCACATTGCCAGTTTGAATGTGAAAACTCCAGAATTTGTGTAAACAAATAATGTTCGCGATGGCAATTATTTTGTATAGTAAAAACAATTAAAAATCTTTCGTCAGCCTCGTTTTTTTTTTCATAAGATATTTTGGGTGTTGATTAAGTTACGACGTCTTCAGGATTTAATTGAGCACGATCAACTTTGTGAGTTCAATTGAATTTTGCAATAAAATAAACTTGATTGGAGTCGTCCCGACATTTTTTCTCTAACAGTTTTCTTCGGTTAGTTGACAGTTTTTAGTTGTTTATTTTGTTTTCATATTTTAATTTGACAGTTTTTAACATTTCCTGGCGCTCCCCACCAGAATTTTTAATCCGTCTTGGTTTGTTATTGATTTTAAACTTCCCTTATATATATTATAACAACATTGAAAAATGTTTGTAATATTCCCGATTCCATTTAACCTGCATTTAACATGAATTAACAAAATACGACAAGTTTCCATAGAGCGATTCCGTATTTTGCTTCCAAAATCAAAAATTATCTCCTCTTAACCGAGTTCAAAATGGTTAAATTTGTGAATAGGGGATGGAAACATTTAAAATCCTACATTAATTTCCATTTCGGTGTGGAAACGATCATTTTTGTAA